>JXCR01133811.1:195378-235323 GCA_002079205.1 Phalaenopsis hybrid cultivar | reverse complement strand
TGTGCACAATTTAAAAATAGATTACACGTGATGTATGTTTATTTATTGTTCTATAACTACTAGTAATTAAATGTGTTGCTTAATGTGCTAAGCCTCAAAACAAGAATTAGCAATACATAGGGTGGTATAGTTATCAAAGATAATGACTAAATATGTAAGAGATTTAGAAAAATAGGAGGCCTGAATTAGAAGCATAAGTACAACACAATCTCATACTGAAAATTTAGACACCAATCTAAGGGATTAATAATAAAACTGTTAACAATGAAGATGTTTGATGAAAAAGGTTTTAGGGACGTTTGAAGATTTCTTTTTTAAATGCGGTGAAAATAAAAAATGGTTACCTCTTAAAAAAAAAATTAATACCTAATTAAAAAAGAATTTAATTTGAAAGATTGAACTCAAGCACATGAAAAAGTTTGAACTTCGAACACAATTAATAATGAGATGCAATAATGGAAATGATAAAAAATCCAAAAATTATATTTTTGTAGAGCTGGGCGAACGTCAAGTTCTTGGGACTACTGCGACAATTGGGACGACGTTGCAGGATGAATTGGCAAATGAGCCGTCAGGGCAAACCATGGTGCCACAATCGAACTTCGGGGTGATGATCCAAGCCTAGCGTTCAGAATAGAGAGACATTTAGGTTGTAAATTGAGAAAAAACATTACGTCTGAAATCCGAATGTAATTCGTTGGGCGTGTCAACACCTGCAATTCACCAAATGGAGTAGAAACAGTGGAGGCTAAGAAGAAAGACGAAAATTTTTGTGGTTCAATGAGTGCTTTAGTAGCAGTTTAATTTGCTACTTAAGATAGCGGTTTAAACAGAGGCAATTAAAACTGATTCGAGTCATTTATGTATTTTACTTTTAGGGGTGGCTTCGCCCCAACAATTAAGTAAGGTTAATTCAATTTTTTTTTTTTTAACATAAGATGATTTTTTTTTATTAATAACAAAAAAGTAGGATACAGAAAATGCAGGTGACCTTCTATTTCACCCCTTACAACGCGAAAAGTTTATCCATACGGACAACTCATGCAGAAATACATGTCGTGTCCGATCTGCACCGCTCATCACACTCCATTTATTTATTTTTTTCAAAAAAAAAAAAATAAGGCTCACCGAAATATAACTTTTACTATGATGAGTGGTGCAGAAAGGACATCGAAAATATTTCTGCATGCGGTGTCCGTATAGAATAATTTTTCGTACAACACAAAAAATATAACCTCCTTAGTTAGACACTAGCAATAGAACGCATTTTCTAAGCTAGGCTAGAGGATCTGGAGTAGCAGCAGATGACCTCCCCATAAACGAAGCTAACTTAAAGAGACTTGAAGAGTAACGGCCGAAAACAAAGAAATCTACGAAGAAACAAGGTACAAACCAACTGCTAACTACCTAAAAAGATCCAAAAATAAAACCATAGCAAAAGAAAGAACATAGATCTCACCACTGAACAATACAAATGGTAGGCAACTAAACATAAAGCAGCCAAATTTTGTTCAAATGACTAATTAAGTATGATAGCAAGTTATATTGGCTAATAGAGTCATCCGAACACGAAAAGACTACCTAGGCTACAAGAAATAACCACACCCAACTCTGCGATGAACGAAACATCAACAAGCCAAAAAATATAAGCAGCCACAATGCAAAGAAAAAAAAAAAAAAAAAACAGGCGACCACTGAAATGAAAACAAGAGCAATCAGAAAAACAAAAGACCTCGCAGACTACTACCAACAAACGGATGAAGAAGCAGCAGGGCCACCAAAACAAAGGGAAACTGCTCGCACAGGGAAGAACTCCGCACAGAGAATACAAAGGTGGCCCTTAGGAAGGAAGAACAAGCAAAGTACAAAAAATTCGTAGTTAAAGAATTAAATGAAAAGACAAAGCCGGCAAAATAAAACCTGAAAAACCTCCAAACAAATAGAAGAAATAATAGCTAGCCATATTAATAGCCAGCTGAGGCAGCAGACAAAAAATATTGGTGACCACAAGGTAAATGAAAGAAAGCATGAGAGGACAAGGCAAAGGCCCATCCAAAATAAACTACCCAAATCATTAAAAGCGGGAAAGCCTTGCATTTTGTCAAGAACCTGAGCACTCAGAGAACAAGAACAAAAAAAAAACCTAAATATCAAAATCTTTGTTTGAAAAAGAGGGCAAAACCACCTTAAAATTAATGGTAAAGAAAACTCTCTATTGGTCCAATGAATAATGGTTCAACCAACAAAACGTCAGAAGGATAAAAAAAATGAAAAAATAAAAACACAGAATAAAGGATTAAAGGTAAGCACCATGTCTAATGTAAGGCAAACCCATTTTATCCAAAATTACAAGATCTATCATATTTTGTCACAGTTGGAGTGGTGAAACTCCAATAAATCTAGAATTTGAGTCCTTTTTTTAGCTAACCAATCCACACAAGCCTTCCCTTATCTAAAATATGCTCCAATATATAATTAAATGACATTAGAAGATTCATAATACCAACCAGTAAGTAAAAAACAAGTATATAGCTGAATTGGAAGCCAAAAATGTGGTTCGAAGTTGAAATTTCAAAATCCAATTTTTACCGCTCTTTCAGATTCAAAGATATATGGATGGAAGAGAACCCTGCTTTTTTTTTATACAATATCATTCAATTGGAATGCTTTTCTTGTTCCGAATGACAATATTAGGCGTATGAATAGACTTTGATTTAAACTTAGAAGGCTAAAACAAACTCTTATTGGAATAAATACTACAAATTTAAGAATATTTTTTCAAATATTAAAGAAGTTGACATAGAAAATTAGTATATTAATAATGATACTGATTGGGATAGCCTTAATTTACTCATTGTTAGGCAGCACGAATCCTCCATTCAAATTATGGAAGAACTGTTATAGATTCCAAAAGAAGGCAACAAAAACACAAATATTTTCACGGTCTTGTTAAAAAGAAAAAAGCTTCTAACTATATTCATAAAATTAAGTAGGACAAGGCTAATGATTGGATTGAAGATGAAATTAGCATTGCCTCTTCTACTCTTGATTATTTTTCCATGATTTTTTGTAAAGATAATACTTGCATCTCCATAGCTCATCCTGAACATATACTCATATTGCTTCTCCTTAAGATATCCACACTACTTGGGATCCTCTCGTCAGAAATAGGAATCTCATTGCCTTGTTTCTATGAATGTAGACTGTGTGGCTGGTCCTGATTGATTCCCAATTGAATTCTTTAAAAAATATTGGAATATCTTAGAGGATCTGATTTATTTTGTTACTGATTATTTTAGTGGTAAAGAGCTCCCCAAGTTCTTTAGTGCTACTTTGTAGTACTGATTTGTAAAATTACCAACTTGATATTTGGAATAACTATAGGCCTGTTAACCTTTGTGGTTTCTTCAATAAATTGTTCTCTAACCTCTTGGCCTTCAAACGTGCTTCCCTTTTGCCGAAAATCTTCTCCCTTAAGAATTGGCTTTATTAAAAGGAAATCTCTTCCTTAAAATGTTCTTCTAGTCCAAAAAACTCATAAATGCTTTAGAATACAATTTTAAAGGACAACTTGGTTTTTAAATTGGACATTCTATGGCCTATGTAATCACAACTTCAATTTCCTTTGTCATGGCTCTCTTTCTTTAATTTTGACAACAAGGCTTTAAATCTTTTCTCTAATTTCTTTAATAAAACTTTCTTCTTGACTATCATAGATGGTAAAACCTATGGATCTTTAAATCCCTCAATAGTCTAAGGCATTGTGATCCTCTTTCCCCAAGGTTTTTTTATCATATCTATGAAATTCTTATCAATAATCTCTTCAATAACTATCCTTATTTGTACTTTAAAGCTAAAGTCAAGCATCATATTACTCTCTTAAGCTTTGTCAATAATTGCATTATCTTACATAATGAATCTTCTAATTTTTTTAATCTCATTCAGAAGCTTCTTCAGAAATTGAAGAGTGGTCTCTTCATTAACAATTCAAATAGTAGATTTATACACGGAAAGTCTTTTCCTCTTTCAATGATTTTATCTATTAAAAATCACTTTGTGTTTCTTTTATATTCCATTCCTTTTAAATATTTAAGGACTCCACTTTACAAAGGCAAGAAAAAAAATATATTTTTGATGGCATGCTTTCCTCCATTTGAAATAATCTTTCTAGTTGGAAATTATCTTTTCTTTTAATGGGAGTCGTATCATTTTAATTAAAATCGTTCTATATTCCTTCATTATTTATCTTGTACAAACCTCTTTAACTTCTAAAAATATTTGTAATAAAATTGAAACACTTATTTAACAAGTTTTTATGGGGCTCTAATTCTTCTCATGAGACTATTCATTGGTCGATACATCCTAAAGTTTGCTTTCCTTATAATGAAGGTGGTATTGAGTGTAAATTCTCTCTCTGATCTGGGTCAATCTTTGCTCTAAATTCTTCAGCAGCTATTTCAAAGTGGAATTAGTCTTTTGGAAAAATTTATGAATAGTAAATATTGTAAAATCAAACATCCTTATGTTTTCTATTATCTCAAGGGTGACTCTTCTATTTGAAAATTCATGTGTTCTGTTAAATGGGAAGCAAAATCTCTTATCTTATGAGGTTAAGAAATGGGGGTTAATTAATGAAAGTTTCCTCCTCTAGGAAGAAAATTTTTTGATTTCTTCTTCCATTGATTCCCTTCTTAATTATCACTCTACGACAACTTCAAAAATTTATTTTTTACTTACCAATGGTAGTTGGGATATCTACAAGAGTTTTGTTTATTAACCGACGGTATTTTACCATCATTAATAACCAATAAATCGTAAGTAATATATTTGCTGATGGTTTAGCTACGAAACCGTTAATGTAGCAAAATGCTTGTCGGTAAATAAATTACCGACATATTAACGACGGTTTACATTAACTGGTGGTTAACCGACATACCATAACCATCGTTATAGATTTAAAAATATGTTATATTTAACTGTAGCTTGATTGTTGTTTATATAATTGATCCCGATATATTTTTCATATGTAATAGTATAACAATGTTTTTTATTATATTTTTCATTTATCTTTACTTACTTTGCAACAGTACCAAAAACTTGATCCTGAAGAAAACAAGAATTTAACTTTTTAACTTAATATATATTGTGATACTACACAAGTATACGTATCGTTATCAAGTAATATAAGACATTTCGATTAAGCCCCGAATATCGAACTCACAGAGATTGTTCACAGTATGCGATAATTAAAGTAACAAACTTTCTACTCTAAAAAGACAAATACTTAAATTATAGTTTTTTATCCTAAGAAAGAAATTTAAACTCTTTTTGGTATTTTAAATGTTTGAAAATTGAAATAAAAACTTATTAAAGATAATTTGAGTTTATGTAAAAAAAAACACGGAATACGAAATATATTTGTCCTTATCATGAATCAGTAATAAGTATAGGAATTCTGTTGTGGAAGTATTGTATTGTGTCAAATATGAGTAATATTATTATTTAACCTTACTAGGGATGCTATAAAGAACATTGGCTAATTTAAAATTTAAATAGTTCTGAAGATCGGTTACGCAGGGAAGATACTAGCTCTCACTCTAGAGCTCCCTCGGTTCCCTTCACTTGGGGGCTAACATCTCGTTTCAAAACCTAAAACATTAAACCAAGTTGGGGGCTTTAGCCTGTCACTCTAAAGCCCTCTAACTTTACACCCTTCAAAGATTCTTATCGAAACCAAGTTGGGGGTTTTAACCTGTCACTTTAAATTCTTCTAACTCTACACCCTTCAATGATTATTTCCAATGGGGGCTTTAACCTCTCACTTTAAAGTCCTCTAAATCTACACTCATCAATGAATATTTTCCTACCGTTTAACCTGTCACTTTAAAGTCCTCTAACTCTACACCCTTCAATGAATATTTCCCTATTTAACTCAATCATATGAACTACATTCTCATTCATACAATCTCATGTGATTCTTTCCAATTATTGATTGAGACAATACCATCTCGGCTCTTACATGTTCTCACAATAATTTTTAACATTTAGATTCAGATCAAGAAGAAATGAAGTACATGAAATTAAATTATCACAACTTTTTTCCAACATTAAAGATCAATACTCTCCACAACTTCCATCCAAAACTTAATTACTTATCATTTCAAGAAGAACATTAAAGATCAATACTCTCCACAACTTCCATCCAAACTTTAATTACTTATCATTTTAAGGAAAAAATAAAGAAAACTACTCAGAATACATTGGATTGGACAAATCAAGAAGTAAATGAAGTGCATGGATTTAAATCATCACAACTTCTTCCAACTTAATACTCTCCATAACTTCCATCCAAAACTTAATTACTTATCATTTTAAGAAGAAAGATAAAGAAAAAAACTTCCATCCAACACTTTAATTACTTATCATTTTAAGGAGAAAGATAAGGAAAACTACTCAATGAAGTGCATGGATTTAAATCATCACAACTTCTTCCAACATTAAAGATCAATACTCTCCGTTATTCCATCCAAAACTTAATTACTTATCATTTTAAGAAGAAAGATAAAGAAAACTACTCATAATCTATGGAGAAAATGGAGTGCATGGATTTAAATCATCACAACTTTGTCCAACATTAAAGATCAATATTCTTTACAAGTCTGATTTAAATCATCACAACTTCTTCCATCATTGAAGATCAATACTTTCCACAACTTTCGGTTCATGGATTTAAATCATCAAAACTTCTTCCAACATTAAAGATCAATACTCTCCACAACTTCCATCCATATTTAAATTTTCACAACTTTTTCCAACATTAAAGATCAATACTCTCCACAACTTCCATCAAATAATTACTTATCATTTTAAGAAGAAAGATAAAGAAAACTACTCATAATCCATGGAGAAAATTTAATTACTTATCATTTTAAGAAGAAAGATAAAGAAAACTACTTAGAATCCATGGAGAAAACGAATTACTTATCATTTTAAGAAGAAAGATAAAGAAAACTACTCAGAATCCATGGAGAAAAAAAACCACACTTTAGTTTAAAAGTCATCACAACTTCCAACATTAAAGATCAATACTCTCCACAACTTCCATCCAAAACTTAATTACTTCGATGATAAAGAAAACTACTCAGAATCCATGGAGAAAACAAAACCACACTTTAGTTTAAAAGTAGAATTCATTGTCAAACCAACAAGAAATCTCGATTAAAACAAAAAGTTATTTAAAGTAAAGATATATATCTCAAATTCTCCACCAAACTCTTGAAGTTCCTTTGAACTTCTTCTCTCTTAAAACACCCTTAACTCTCAAAATAAAACTAAAAACAAAAGGAAAAATAAATTTGTGGTGCCTGAAATTTTCTCCAAAAGCTTCTCCATGAACTTCTTTAAGAACTTTTCATGACTCTTTCTAAGAGTCTAAACATCCTTTTTTCATAATTTTCTAATGTGTGCATTGGTATATCTTCAAAATTTGTCATGATTCGATGTATTTACCAAGGGATGTCTCCTTTCACAAGTCCTTTAATAATATTTTTGTCCTTGGTGGTTATAACCACCCATTTTAGCCAATAGGTGCATAAAATTTACCTTCAAAATTTGTCAAAATGAATAAACCAGTCAAGTAACTGTCACTGGCGCTTAAGCGCGGGGCCTCTAGGTCTTAAGCGCCAAAATACTTTTGCACCATTGTCACATTTTTTGCTCTATATTTGATCCCTTTTCACTCCTTTTAGCATTTTTAACCTTTTTATTTGTACCTGAAAATAAAACACAAAGATCTTTAATTAAAGCTCAATATCTCCAAAATAGGCATAAAAATGTGACTAAAAACACTATATATTTTAGGTGTATTAAAATCTCCCAAACTTAAAATGTTACTTGTTCTCAAGTGACACTTAAATCTTTAAAAACCAAATAATTATAATTTTGCAAATGAGTTTGTTTATGAATTTCTAAAATTTTGTTCTAGAAATATAGTATTCTAATTTAGAAAAAAATCTAGTGAATGAGACCAACTTAAAGGTTAAAAATCCTTAGAGTGAAGAAGTATGAAAAATATGAGTTCCTATCTAATTTAGAAATACTTGTAGATTTTCCAAATATAGATCTTAGGCATTTTATTTCCTTCACTTAAAAAATTTTATAAAGTATAATTTTACTTACTATATTATATCCTTAAGCTTAAGAATTTCTCAAGTCTTATATTTTAAAAAGATCAGATGAGGAACTAATTTTTTATTAGGTACTAATCCTCAAGCTTCTCCTCCCTTTTTCAAATTTTTTTTTCTTTTCTTTTCTTTCTCTCTTTCTTTTTTTTATTATTTTTTTTAAATTTTTTTAGGCAATGATTACTATATCTGAACAAGCCTTTAATAATTTTGAATTTCACTCTTCCTTTCCTAAAGCAAAAGAGTTAATATTTTTCTTTTACTTAAAAACCTAATAATAGCTTATGAAAATTATTTTAATAAAAGAAATTTAAGTTTAAAAAATAAAAGTCTAATCCTTCCACATTTTTCAAAAATACAATATCTCCTACTAAAGATAGTTACACAATATTTATCATTTCTACATTTAAGAAGTTTTAAATTTAAATTTGTCTACATCACTTGTAAAATTCTAAGTAAATTTTCTTACTCATTTATATAATTAAAATTTTATGTCTCTAATATAACTTCATATACATGGTCATTTTTCTTTTCAAATCAAATTCACTTGTAGCTCATTTGAGAACAAATAAAATTCAAGTTTTAAAAATATTTTTCATTCCCCCCAAACTTAATTTTTAACAAGATTAAACAATTTAGCAACAGATATATAAGCAGGAATAAAAATTGAAATAACATGCTTACAAGAATTTTTATACCCTAATTATACAATTACAACACTAAAAACAGGAGTAAAATTAATTTTTGATCAAATTTTTTACTTTTTAACATATAGAGATTCATAAGATTTTTAAGTAGTGGATACAGACATAAAAGCAAACAAACACACTAACTTTGACTTCACAATCTCAACATAAGAAAAACAAGCACACAAACAAGATAAAAGAAAATACAGGGTAGCAAATTTTTGAAATTAAAGTTTAAAATTAAAGCTAGCAGTATTTTCAACTTTCATAAGACAGAAATAAGTTCATTCCTAACTAACTAAAACACATTACAAAACACACAACACCAATTACTACCCTAGAATTTAAAACACAATACTAACAAAACACAAACATTACAATAACAATTAGACAAAAAGTCTAACACATCACATAGTCCAACAAGTACACAAACACAAATGTATTAAGTTCACACCACATAGTACATCACATATTACAAACATAAAACAACTTTAGTTCTTCTCCTCATCAGCATCATTAGTGTCACCGTTATCCCAAAAAGTTGCAGGCTCATAATCAAGATATTTTGGATATGAAGGGAATTCCACTCTTTGGTTACCCCTAATAAGGCTCTCCATAGATGAGTGAAATCTCTCCTCATAATCACTATGTCTGATATTTGTGTTTTTATCCATCAATATGATCTACAAAATGCTCTAGATTTTGGACCTTATCTACGGTAAAATTAATATTATACATCATCCTCTGCAATAATTGATCATGAGTTCCAGTAGACTCACCTCTACAAGTAGATGCTCTCCAGGTAGATGGTCTCAATGTATAAGCAACGGGGGTGGATGCAGCAGACATCAACATTCCATATCTCCTCAAAAACCCTCCTCTCCAACCAAAAATAGAGTGTTCAGAATATGATTTCACATTCACACTTATAATTGGCTTTAGAGGCAGCAACACTTCTTACTTACTATCATATCTTACACCAGCTTGCTCACACAAACAAAATATCAAGGAAGCAAATCCCAAACCTGCAGTAGTAGTGATAGTGGCAGAATTTATGATAGTCTGATAGATCAAAGCTCCAATGTTGATAGGCTTGCACTGCTGAATACAATAATTCAATTTTGCTCTCTTCCTTGTAACTTCACTAAGATGATTCATCGGTAACAGATGAGCTGAAATACAGTAGTGTCGCGGCATCGATGGTGCACTTAACTTTGAAGTGGAAAAGTTGACTCTCCTCTCATTTATAAATTTCCATAGTTCCCTTCCAATAGTCAAGACTTAAGTAATCTCGTCCAGTTCCGTCTCAGTAGGACTATAATTTGAATAAAAACACAGAGTATCAGGCGGTAAATGGTAGAACATGTTGATTACCTTCGATGAAAAAGGTACCAATTTGCCTCTGACCATGACTCGATCATCTTCCATCTCAGGGAGGTTTGCATAGAACTCTCGTACTACAGAAATTACAGCCACAACATAAAAACAACAAAATCATTCTCATTATCGGCGAACGACCAAATCCTCTACGGATCCACTTGGATTTTTAAAACACATCTCAGGAATCAATTTTCATGACTATGGAGTTTCCCTATATTTGTCTTGAGCTTTCAAACTAATAAACTTGCACGAATCAAAGTGGGTCATTCCCTTACTCCTCTTCATTCTTGGGGCCATTCTAAAAATTTCACAAAATTCCACAATACTTTCAAAGATTAAGTCTAATTTACTAAACTTAACTTCTATAAGCTTAAACTACACTTTCTATGTAATTTCTATAGATTTTCTTAAGTTTTTCAACATGAATAGTAAATTTTATGTACCTCCACAATGTGCTCAAAATACATGGTGAAAATCCAAAATTTCTACATAGAAGTGAAGATCTTACCTCAAGAAATCCAAATCTAGCAAACTTTGCTCGAATCCACCAAGAAATCTCCATAAAAAGGTTTGCCCTAAACTAAAAACCACAGACTTGAAAGGAAGAAGATGATGAAAAGAGCAAAAATGACATTTTTCGGGGTTAATTTTCACTTTTAACCGTTTGCAAACCAATTTTCGTGAACTGACACTTAAGCGTGGGGTTGTGGCGCTTAGGCGCCAGTGCAAAATTTTTTATATTTTTGAACTTAAGTAAAATGCACTATTAGCCTAAGTAAACCACCCCTAAATGGTTTTATAACACTTAAATGACTATTTTCCTCTCCTTTCACTCTCCTCTCTCTCAAAATACTCTAATATAACTAATTCGATTCGAGGTTAAAATAACACAAAATTTTCACAAACAAACACTTATATTCATTCACAAACTATTACAAACAACATTCAACACATAATTCTCATTCTAAAGTCCTAAATGAGAAAATTTTCCTAAATACAAACACTAAACAAACTTACATAGTAAAACACATAATCACATAAACACTAAAAACAAGACTTAACACTAATACATAAAACAACTCTTAACAAGAAAATCTTAGCGTAGAACTTAATTCCATTCTTCATTTGTTGGAACAAATTCCAGTCTCTCTTTAGTTTCTCCTTGGGCATTAGGAATATAGAGTTGATAAAAAGGACGGTGGTGATGAGCTCTGATACAATATTCTTAAATCCATTTCAGCTTAAGATACATCACCTTATCTGCTTCCTCTATATAACTAGTATGGATAAAATACATTTTTAATTATAATCCAATATGATTTAGATAAGCATTAACTTCATTTACATTTGCCTCAATTAAAGCCACGTTAGCCTTAATTTTGTTAATCTTTTCTGTTATTCCTTCGATACTAACTGTTAAGAAACAATTATACATCTCTTGTGCACTCTGACTAATAAATTTCTTCCTCATGGCCTCTTTCTTTTTCTTCAAATCCATCCCCCATGAAAACATTTTCTCCAAATCTCTCTTTCTCTTAGAATTTAGGGCTAAATATGATTCTAGGGTGAAATTCCATCACAAAGCACTTCTATTTATAAGCATAAATCCTTCAAATAACTTATAGACACATCCTAAAACTACCATGACACGTTTAAGTTAACCAATTGGCGGTTAAAATTCTAGAAATTGCATTTTTGCACATGATTTTTAACGTCTGTGCTTAAACGTCGAATATTGGTGCTCAAGCGCCAGTACTTGATTTAACACCAGGCAACTTAACGTCCAAATACTCATTCTAACATGTCTAAGCCACTTAATAAAGTCTTAAAATCCTTACCAACACAAAATAATCTAAAAAATGCAAACCCAAATTTTCTTAATCACACACAAAAAATAATCAAAGCAAAAGCACACTAATAATTATGGGTTGCCTCCCACAGAGTGCTTGGTTTTACATCATCAGCCTGACGTAACTAGTGCTTATTTTGGTCGACCCAACATCATTTGATCTTTAATTTCAAGTTGATCGCCGATAAAATAGGGTTTTAGACTATGACCATTCACTTTAAATATTTTCTCAGTTTTAGGATCTTTGATATCCAAAGCTCCATAAGGATAAACTTTCATCACAACAAATGGGTCCATCCACCTGGACTTAAGTTTTCTTGGAAATAATCTTAACCTTGCATTATATAGGAAAGCTAGTTGCCCTGGCAGAAAATTTTTAGTAAGAATCCTTCGATCATGCCACATCTTCATCTTTTCTTTGTAGATCTTAGCACCTTCATAAGAATCTTTCTTTATTTTTTCTAGCTTGTTTAATTGTAATAATATTTTTTTACCAGCATCTTTCAAATTATAATTAAACTCTTTAATTGCTCAATATGTTTTATGCTCAAGTTCGACTGGTAAGTGACAAGCTTTCCCAAATATTAGCCTATGTGGGGACATTCCAATAGAAGTTCTGTATGCAGTCCTATAAGCCCACAAAGCATAGTTAAGTTTGACTGATCAATCCATTTTTATTGGATTTACAGATTTTTCCATAATTCTTTTAATTTCACGATTAGATAATTCAGCCAAACTACTTGTCTGAGGATGATAAGCAGTAGCAATCATATGATTTATATGATATTTCTTTAAAAAAATCTCCATTATGACATTTCTGAAATAACTTCCTCCATCAGTTACGAGAACTTTTGGCATCCCAAATCTGCAAAATATGTTCGTTTTCAAAAACTGCAACACTTAGAGCATCACATCAAGGTAAAACAACAACTTCTATCCATTTTGATACATAGTCCACTGCAAACAATATATAGAAATTTTCGAAATATGGTATAAATGGTCCGATGAAATCTAATGCTCAAACATCAAATATTTTAACTTCTAGCATATAATTGAGGGGCATCTCATTTATTCTAGAAATATTGTCTACACGTTGACATCTATCAAAAGTTTTGATATAAGCATTAACATCTCAAAAAATAGTAGAACAATAAAATTCAGATTTTAATTTTTTTATAATGTTTTAACAACACCAAAATGTCCCCCAAAATCAGAATTATGATATTTTTGGATAATTTCATAAGTCTCTTCTAAAGGTACACATCTTCGAATAATCAGATCATTCCCTTGTTTATATAAAAGTTGGTCATCCCAAAATTAAGTCTTAACTTCAAATATAAATTTCCTCTTCTGTTCGTATGTCATTCTATAGAGTATAATATCACTAACAAGAAAGTTCACAATGTCGGCATACCACGGAACACACCACTCATCAATATTGAAGAGTTTTTCATTTGGAATATGTTCATTAATTTCTTTTTCAAAATAGAGTGGTTTTTTTAATTCAAGCCTAAACAAATGATCAATAATTTGATTTTCAGTTCCCTTTCGATCTACTATTTCAAAGTCAAATTCTTGTAAAAGAAGAACCCATCTTATAAGTTTTGGTTTAACATCCTTCTTTTTCATTAAGTACTTAATAGCAGAATGATCTGTATGCACTATACATTTAGTTCCAATTAAGTGAAATTTATCAAAAGCATATACTATTGTTAATAACTCTTTTTCAGTTGTTGTATAATTAATTTGGGTTTCATTCAGAGTTTTACCAGCATAGTAAATTACTTTAAAAATTTTATCATATCTTTGTCCTAAAACAACTCCAATAGCATAATCACTAGCTTCACACATCAATTTACAAGGTTTTCCCCAATCTGATGAAACTTTAATTGGTGCAGTGTGATCCACAAAAAGTTACGTACTTTTTCATATCTAATTTATGCTCAATTTTAATGATTTTTAATGATATTACACTTTAATAGAAGGTTTTTTTGCATATTTTTGGTTTCAAGTACAAGAAATAGAATTTTGGAGAAAATGAAGTAAAAATGGTACAATTTTGAGTAAAAACGAGCAAGAAAAAAAATTCTGACTTGGTACATCTCGATATGTCTTTCTATTCTTCATCTAATTTACATCTCTTACTTGTTTTTGAATGAAATTACACTTTAAAAAAGGGTTGTTTTCATGCTTAATTTATAGGTGTATTTGTTAGGAGAAAAATATAACTGAATCAGGGCGAATCGGAGTTGAAACGGAGCCAAACAGAGCAAGATAGTGGAGCTGCTGCAGGGTGACACATGATGCGCCAAACCAGTGCATGATGCACCAAAATTCAGAGAACTGGCCCAGGATTTGCTGGAGATGACTTTTTATTGATTAAGGCGGTTCGGGACGATATTTTGTGCGGATTTTCAAAAGGACACTTGTTCTAAACACCCCTTGGAGTGATTATTTGCATCTAAACACATTAGAAGAATCTTTTATGAAGGATATGTCTCATGGATCAATGGGCATGTCTTTTGAATTTAAATTAATTGAATTTTGGATAAATTTTTTTAGGGAATTTTGAATTCTTTTTGGTGAAAGGCAACCTTTTATAAAAAGAGTGGGAAGTCTAGGGCTTGAAGAGGAGTTTTTGGAAGAAGAGTTTTGGGCATGAGTTGGTGTTGTGTTCGTGTGTGTGTTTAGCGTAAGAGTGAGAAGAAGGAAAGGGAGAGAGTGAGAGAGAATTGAAGAGCTTAGAGATTTTCTTCAAGAATTGTAAGAGGAGAGGGAAGGTGACAGATTTCTTCTTCATTACATTTCTAGGAGAGAATTGAGAGTGTTTGTAGAGAGATAAAAACTTGAAGAGAACTTCTAGGGATTTGCTTGAGAAAAATTGTGAGATAAGCTATCTTTTATTTCTTTTGTATTGTAAACTTGTTTTTATTAATGAAATTTGTGTTTTGACTTATCCATCTCATAAATTCTAAGTAGTCTTTTTTATCCTTCTCCTTACTTTGAGATTTGGTATTGTGAAGAATTGATTTTGTTTTATACGGTTCTAAATGTCAATAATTTGTGATGATTTAAACTCTGATCTCCATTTACTTTTTGATCTGATTAATTGAAATGTTGAAATGTGTTAAGAAACATATGTTCCGAAAGGGCTATGATTTCTACAACATGGGAGAATCACATTTGATTTCAAGGGAGAGTATTTCTTCCATGGGATTGGGTTCAAATAAATAGGGAAATATACTTCGTTGGATGTAAAATTGAAAGATTTTAAGGTGATAAATTAGAATCCCCAAGTTGGTTCAGTTGATTGGAAACTGATGCGAGCATGTTAGCCCTCAGGTGAGGGAGTAGTGGGATCTTTTGAGTGACAGCTGGTATCATCCCAGCCTAACCACAAAATTAGGGACCAAACTCTGGATTAGTCAATGTTCTTTATAGCGCTCCAAAGATGGTAGAGAATAGGATTGCTCCTATTTGGCACAAAACAATTTTAAAATATATTTTTCAAATAATATCAATTTCTTCACAATCCATATACTCATTGTAAAGGGAAAGGATGCTTTCTTAAATTTGAACTCTTCATCACAAAACTTTATTTACTCTACATAAATTTAATTTTAAAGTTTAGCAATTAGTTTAATTAACTTAGTCCTTCACTGCATTTCTGTTAGCATTCATTTAACTCATTTTAATTTTTCCTTCTTATTTTAATTTTTATAGTTTGAATATTGTGATTACGTTATTATCATAAGAATTTTCATCTTCCAAATTAAGACTTTATAGTAGTAGACTAGAATTAGCCTAAAGAAATTCTTACTGTGCTTCTCTGTGGGATTCATACTGGTCTTTAAAGAAAGCCTTATATTACTTGAAACGATACATACACTTGTGTAGAATCACTAGTGTGTAACTATTTTATATATTTTATAAACATTTTTATTTTACACATTATATACTTAATATAAATTAAGTCAAGATTTTGGCCATATTTATTAATGCTAAATTACTGCGTAATTTCAAGTCGGGTCAAGTTTTTTTCACTGTTACCATAGATTTAAATTGACATTAAACACGCAGACAAACAACACACACTAGGGGCGCGATTAAGTTTTTGGCGCCGTTGTTGAGGATTAAAACCATCAAGTGGTGGTGTCAACTTAATAAATACTTTCATATAAAAAATTGCGATCAAGTTATTAAAATCATGCGCCGGTTTGGCGCATCATGCGCCACCCTGCAACAGCTCCACTGTTTTGCTCCGTTTAGCTCCGTTTCAGCTCCGATTCTCCCCATTTTAGTTGTGTTTTGCTCCAAACAGATATATCTACAAATTAAGCATAAAAATAACCTTTCTTTAAAGTGTAATTTCATTCAAAAACATGTAAGAAATGTAAAGTAGATGAAACATAAAAAGTCATATCGGGATGTGCCAAGTCGGAACTTTCTTTCTTGCTCGGTTTTACTCCAAATCGCACCATTTTTGCTTCATTTTCTAAAGAATTCCATTTCTTGTACCTGAAACCAAAAATATACAAAATACCTTCCTTTAAAGTGTAATATCGTTAAAAATCAATATAATTTAGCATAAAATAGATATGAAAAAGTAGGTAATTTTTTTGTGGATCACACTGACTTAGTTTTCCTTTAATAACTCAAAAGCTTTTAGGCATTCTTCATCGAAATTGAAAATTACATCCTTCTCTTGTAAATGGCATAAAGGCTTAGCAATTTTTGAAAATTTTTCAATATATCTTCTCTAGAATCTAGCATGTCTTAAAAACTCCTAATTTCCCTTACATTTGTTGGATAAGGTAAATTAGTGATCACTTGAATTTTAGCTGGACCTACTTCCATTACATTTTCTAATATTTGATGTCCTAATATAATTCCTCATGCTATCATAAACTGACATTTTCCCAATTAAGGACTAAATTTGTTTCTTCAGAGCTTTTGATAACCTTAGATAAATGTTCTAGACATGAATCAAATGAAGCTCCAAACATTGAAAAATCATCCATAAAAACTTCAATCCCTTTTTTAATTAAATCCCAAAAAATTGTCATCATGCATCTTTAAAATGTAGCAGGGGTATTACATAAACCAAAGAGCATTCTTCTAAAAGAAAATCTACTATAAGGACTGGTAAATGTTGTTTTCTCTTGATCCTTAGAAGTTATTTGTATTTGGTGATAACCACTATATCCATCCAGAAAAAAAAGTCTTTATGCCCAGCTAGTCTATCCAGCATTTAATCTAGAAAGGGTAGTGGAAAATGATCTTTCCTTGAGGCGAAATTTAATTTTATATAATCAAAACATATTCGCCACCCTGTGACTTATCTAATAGGTTTTAATTGATTATGTTCATTTACAGTCACAATTACTCATCTTTTCTTAGGAACACATTGAATTGGACTAACTCATGCACTATCTGAAATAGGGTAGATAATTAGAACATCTAACCACTTTATAATTTCTTTCTTAACAACTTCTTTCATAATTGAATTCAATCTCCTTTGAGGATTAGCCCTGGGTTTGCAGTTCTCTTCCATATGAATTCTATCCATACAAATTGAAGCACTGATTCCTTTAATATCAGCTATTGTCCATCCAAAAGCTTTCTTAAAATTTTTCAAAATTTTCATCAATCTTTCTTCTTCTTCCATCGTTAACATTGAGGAAATTATAACTAGTAAAGTAGAGAAATCACCTAAAAAGGCATGCTTCAAATGTTCAGGAAGTAACTTCAACTCAAGTTCAGGATGTTTTTCAATTATTGGACAAAGTGATTTATCTTTTTCTATGGTGTCCAAAATTTCGAAACTTTCTCGAACATAATTTGAATCTTCCTTAAAAAGGTCGTCACATTGATCTAATTCCTCTTCTTACTCATGTTTCAAATCTTTTACTTCAGATTTCTCTTCATAATTAGTTTTGAAATGACATTCACTCAGATATCTTATAACATTCATTCTATAACATTCATAATCTCTACCTTTTGCAAGATATTTCATTAATCTTGAAATATCGAAAGTGATCATTTAATCATTGGAGCGCTTTATTAATTCCCCCTTCTGTTCATCTATCATTACTCTTCTTGTGGTTAGGAAAGGTCTCCCCAAAATGCTAAGTATCTCTTTATCTTTCTCCTAATCTAGCACAATGAAATCAACAGGAAAGATAAATTGTTCCACTTTCACTAGGACATCTTCTATAACTTTTTTAGGGTAAGTTATTGAACAATCTGCTAACTGCAGAGTTACAGTAGTAGGGGTTGTTTCTCCTAATCTCAATCTTTTACATATTGATAATGACGTAAGTTTAATGCCTGGACATAAATCATATAAAGCTTTTCCATAAAAATATGTCTCCTATAGCACATGGAATAGTAAAGCTACCAAGATCCTTAAGTTTTTCAGGAAGCTTTTTCTAAATTATAGCAATCTACTCCTCACTAAGTGCAACAGTCTCATCATCTTCAAACTTACTTTTCCTATTCAGAATATCCTTCATAACCCTTACATAGTTTAGTATTTGTTCTAAGACTTCAGCAAATGTAATTAAATCATAAAATGTAATCAATTAAGAAGTCTTAAGCAACCTAAGATTTTCAACCCCTAAAATTCAAAAAAGCTACAAAAACTTAAGTGAAAATTTTTTGAATAAAGATCATCAAACACAACTTTAAACCCACTACTCAGATCTATGAAGCTATCTTAGATGATGCAACTCATGGTTGTTGATAAGGACCTTCCGATTGGAGACTGGACCACCTCTATTGACTAAGGGCATGTTTGGGGCAGCTTATTGGGGTGCGGCAGCGTTTTCAAAGCATCGCTGCGGTGTTTAGTTCCCACATTCATGAAAATTATTCTTGTCGCATCGCATCCACGTCTCGTAAATCTTTAACAGGCTTCGACGCAGGTAAAGACCCGCATCCGGCGTTCGCCACCGGACTTGCCCTAGCAATTCCATTCAGGAAGGGAGAGGGGGAGAAAGATCAGAGGTACCTCTGATCTTTCTTGCCCTCTCCCTTCCTGGATTCCTTTCTACTTCATCGCCCTAGAGAAGTTTGAACCTTCCTCCTTTCAATTTTTCTTTCTAATTCGTAAGGTATGCATTTCCTCACCGTCAATGCTTCCTTCATTGCTGTTACAAGGTTCTTTTTCCTCCTTGACCGAAGAGCAAGGATTTTCTTCTTCTTCTTATTTTTATTTCAATAGTCCAAGAATGGGAATGATTTTCTTCTTCTTCTTTGTTGGGCATGAGGAATATAGGAGGGTTCTTCTTGAACATAAACTTCTAATACAGAAATTTCTTTACCATTTAGAAAGTTGTTTGGCATAAATTAGTTGTTATAGGATATGTATGATTCTTTTTTGAATTTATTATTCTCTGAATTTTTTTATGCTACAAATTTGTTGGGGTTGATAATTATGTAAATATATACTTGGGAATCCAAACCCAAAGTTTGTGGCAATTGATATGCATTGAAGAATGTTAGGAAGGGATGGTGTCGACCATTTTTTTTTTGAAAATAAGATTTTAAAATTTAAATTTAATATAATATATAATGTAATTTTTAATTTTGTTAAAATGGTATATTTTTTTTATTTTAAAAAATGATGAGACCAGATAGACCTCATATATCTAATAGTTTAAATAGTTGAGCACGATACCATAAATGATATATCACCTTGAAGGATGAACATATCACTTATTGGTAGGCTTCACTATCTAAACTTAAAAGTTTATGACTCTATTTTGGTCTACAAATTTATAGCTGACAAATTCCCCTATCTAATATACAGATTAGATAGGGTTTAAATTAATCTGGGTTCTTAATTCCCTATAGAGGCAAACCCATATAGTTAATTACATCTTAGAAAACCAAAGTCACCTAAGAAAACTCTCGATTAAGATCAGGGTTTCATTTTCAAGAATTCAACATTTAAGTCTTCACATAGGAAAATTCAAATAGAATAGATTCAAATAAGAACAGTTATTTTTAGAATCTAAATGAGCAAAATTAGGAGATGTCGAAGATACTAAAGAATATTCAGTGACATCTCAAACTAACCTATAGTTTGGATTTACATCTTTGAAAGAGAAATTATGTGATGTTTTAGTTCTGTAAATTATTTAGATATTTGGAACTTGCGTCTGCATGTCATATGCTAATAGCCCAAGAAAATGTGAGGATTTATGTCGTACCGAATGACGACCTCAGAATCTTAAAAATTTTAGGACTTATATCGTACGATATAAAATTGTATAAAATTTTAAAAGATATTGTGAGGATTTATGTCGTACTAAACGAACAACCTTGACGTCCTATATGTATGTTATTTAAATCTACAAAATTTTAGCTGAAGCTCCTTTTTCCATCTTCTGTTGTAGTCTCGATCGTTGTCCGGAGGTGGATTGTCAACCGGCCACACCATTATTTCGTTACGTGAAAAGAATAAGGGAAAGAAAACCATGCCTCGTGTGGCCTATCCTAGGGTATTGTATAAACATGCCAACAAGGTGGTAACTAAAAGCATGAGTACAGATGAATGTATACAGTACGGTGCAGTAAAGAAAGGAGAAGAAGCTATGTAACAAAGTATGGTTAAAAAATGCAAAGAACATATAGAAAGGTACAGTACAATATAAAAAGAAAAGAAACGAACAGTAAAGAAAGAACTATATAGTAAGAAAAGTAAAGAAACTGAAACAACTAAAAGCAGACTTGGTTAATTCTGCTGATGCTACAAAATAGATTACAATTTCATAGCAAAAAGGGATTATATAAACATTTGTTGATTATAAGGGAAAGGCTAAATGATAAGCATATAAAATTTTAAAATGGGATATATGATTTTAATTTGGGGTCAGGCTCAGACTAGACTTCTTTAATTATTTTCTCGATCCCCCTGGTCACTGATATATCGAAGTCAACCTATTAATATCAATCAGAAGTCACCAACGAATCACCCCTAGAGTCAAGAAACCCTGAACCCTATCATTTATTGGATTGGAGAACCCAAAAAGTATCTGAACTTATCAGGTTAAAGGCAAAATATACCCATCTGGGATAGTATCTGAACTTATAAGGGTGTGGTGCACCTATGTATCATGTTAAAATAAGTGATATGTAGTATATGAACTTATCGATCAACAGTGTACAGTGTGTCGATGTCTAATAGGTGGTATTTGTTGTGTAGTATCTTAACTTATCAGTTAAAGGTGTGTAGTGTATCTATGTGTGATGTATGAGATGCATTATTTGGTACGTGCGGTGTTTCAAATTTATCAGTCTAGAATGTGATGTATCTATATGAGGTGGATGAAGTGTGGTATGTGATATGTGGAGTGTATATGTAGGTGATATCAAATGTATATATGTATTAATTAATGTGTGGCGTCTATGATTTAGTGTCGTATATGTTCTTTTTTTTAGCAAGTATAGTATCTGTGTAAGATCTGTAGTATCTGTTCTTTTCACAAGTGTAGTATCTGTCTGAAATCTATAGTATCTATTCTTTTATAACTACTAGTTCTCAAAACTTTTTAAGGAGGGGTTAGGGCTACCAACGACTTAAGGAAGTGAAAGGGAATCTTTCTAATTGAATATTGATTTTATATTTTTCAGCTATAAGAAAAGCTGATTAGTGGTTCTTTGCATCACTGCCTGTTACCCCGCATTTCAAACTTATAGGCCACTTTGACATTCCATATGCTTATCCAACAAAAACTTTAGATATTTTACATCAAGAGATTGGAAGAAATAAACATCTAAATATTTCTATAACAACCACCTTCAACCCTTAAGTTCAAACATTAAACCTATACATGTCACCATTGTATACTTTATCAACTTTCCAAAGAAAAATGTGCTTATACTCTCATATTATCAAATTCAAACCCATGAAACTCATGTAACCATAAAGCAAATTCCGACAATACTCTAAGGATTAAATCAATATTCCTCCAGGATCTCAACTTAGGGTCTTTTTTTTGCAATTCAACTTTAACATTTTGGTAGAGATCGCCAAGTTAAAAAATAAACCATTAAAGAATAATTATAGATTTACAAGCATTCCACTCAATTCTTAGGCACCTGTACATCTCATACCTTAAACTTCAATTTATACATATGTCACATTACCTATAGTTGAGACTGCATATAAAAAAAGGTCAAGATAGCAATACCTTTTATATAACGAGAAAGATTTAGGTGGCATAAATATAAAACAGTTTGGTGTTGGGTTCTTAAATACATAGGAATTAGGTGGTATGCATGTAAATGTACAAAATCTATACATATCTGAATGGTATGTGTCGACCGTTGAAACAAGATATGAAGCATAACTTCTCCTGCATTCAACAAATAGTAATCTTTCCATAAATTCCTTGGATGGTTTAATCCACAATAGTAGCAATAATCACAAAAGGGAATTTTTTAGTAAGTTATTTTATCTCTATGGAAATCTTCAGCAACCATACAGTGGCCTCTATAAATTTACCATTATAGAGCTTTTCAATCTCTTAAAAGGTACAAACAAAACAAGAACAACTAGTTAATTCAACTTTTCACATGTTTTATGTATTAGAAAAGAATAAAAAAAGTGTCTATCAATCTATGATACACAAAAAATATATGCATTTTTAGACTGATATTTTATACTCATATTTGGTGATATTATACTTTAAAGGAAGATATTTTTCATGTTTTATTGCAATTTGTTGATTTTTAGGACTTGGAACAAAAAAGAAGGGAAAATGATGAAATATAGAGTCAAAATAGAATTTTTGAAAAATTGTTCAGCATTGACGACGCCAGACTAGGTGTCGATGGCACCATTTGACAGAGAGCATTGGATTATATTAACGGGGCCACTGGCGCCGACGACGCCAGAATGGGTGCCGATAGTTCCAGTGTTGGTGCAGACCCTGTTTGTAGAAGATTCGACAAATTTGGATGTTGTTTAAAGAATTTTTGGATGAACCTATTGGAAAATCGACCTTAGGCTCTATTTAGAGACGAAATTGATCAGAAAAGACTCTCTTCGCACTCATCCACTCACTCTTGGTTACTCTTCGCATCTCTTCTCCCTCTTTGTGCCACTTTGCATCCTTCCACACCATTATTCATTTATTTTCTTGATAGTTTTGAGTTTTTGTGGTGAGTTTAAGTGTGAATTCTTCTCTAAGAGTGTTGGAGAGGGAGAGAAGTGAGAGATGTCTTTTTCCTACATTTCCTAAGAGATGATACAAGACTTTTCTAAGAGTGTTAGAGAATGAGAAAAGTGAGAGATTTCTTCTTCCTACATTTCCTAGAAGAGGCTACAAGAGGTGTTGGAGAAGGAGAAAAGTGAGAGATATCTTCTTCCTGCATTTCTAAGGAAAGACTATAAGGGATTTGCTTTGAGAAAGAGTTTCAGATAAGTGTTGTTTGTTTATTATTATTGTATGAACTTTCTTTTATTTATGAAATTTGTTTTTTGTTGTATCTTTCTTATGAATTCTGAGTAGTTACCTTTATTTTTTTCCCTACTCTGAGATATGGTGAAATGAAGAGATAATTTGGATGTGTCAATGTTAAAATTTAAAATAAATTATGATGGTTTTTCAAATTCACTCTTAATTTACTTTTTGATTTGACCAATTGAATTGTTAAAATAGGTTATTAAACATATGATTTGGAAAATAGAGTATGAGTTCTACAATAGAGTGAGAATCACATTTAAGTCCATGAAGGAGTATTTTGTTCATGGAATTAAGTGCAAATAAAAAGGGAAATAAACATTGTTGGGTGTATAATTAGAAATTTGTAGAGTGACAGCTAAAATCCCCAATTTGATATTAGTGTTTAAGAACTAAAGCGAGAGTTTGCCTTCAGGGGAAGGAAAGTGGGAGCTAGTATCCTCTTAGCCTAGCCACCAATTTAGGGACTAAACCTTAGATTAGCCAATGATTTTCTATAACACTAAATCAGGGCAGAGAATTAAAATTACTCCTATTTGGCACAATACAAAATTAAACCATTTATTTCATCTCATTTCACAAAAAATTCATTATAGTGGGAAAGATGTTTTTTCATATTAGAAAACTTCACATAAACATAGTTTAGTAGTTACTGTTTTAAACTTTGCATTTAAATCTTGCTAGTAGTCAATAATTTAGTTCTGATAGTATCTCAAAAATTTGAAATTAGAGACAATAATTTTGTTTTATTTCTATGAATTTTCTAGTTAATTTATCATTTCAAATTTAAACCTTCCTCTTGGGATCAATATTTGGGAATTAAATAGAAAGTCTTATATTACTTGATAACGATACATATACTTTCGTAGAATCCCAACATTAAGTGCTTAACATTATTATTCATAAAATACCACATCAAGTTTTTGGCACCGTTATAAAGCGGAGTCAGCTTTATAAATTTTACACAATTATATTATACGGTATCAATCTTTTATTAGTATTACAAAGCAATAACATAATTGAGAACCAAAATTTTTCATTCATCTTAGCAAGGAGGCTTAAAACAAGCAAAAATAAAGTAAGGTCACTTTCAGAACTGATTCAGAAGTCTTCTCAAACTGGCAAAATTTTGTAGTTATTATAAAACAAAGGCTCTTTGATCTTTAAAAGCTTCTCCTCTTCACTAATTAAAACTAAAATCTGTCAACATATCAAGAGACCAAAAGAACTCCCTATATTCAAAAATGTAAACCGCGAATAGCTCCAAGCATAAATCAAAACCAATTAGAATTTTATGGATTTCTCATTGTCTGATTAAGATAAATTAGTGTAGCTTAAATCAATTATAGCATTCAATAAAAGTTTAAAACATTTTTTTTATTTCTAAGAAGATTCACAACATAATAATATCAGAAAAGATAAATAAAAAACTCAAAGTTTTTTTAGATCACTTTCCCTTAGCAAAAGCATAAACCACCTGCCATTTTTTATTTCAGAAGAAAAGAAGACAACAAATTGTTTATCATCGACAAGAATTGAATCAAAGCATAGCATAATTTCTTCAAATCAGTTATTGTATCCATCCTCTATATGTCCTAATAAAAAAGAGTTGAATTTAATGAAACAGTAAATAACAATTATCTAACTGTAAAAAAGAAAAGCCATAAGTTCACCAGCTAACAAACAAAGAAATGCAGTTATGATCTTTGAAGGTTAAAGCGAGCATAAGAGTAAAGAAATTCCTTATCATTAAATCAAAAATGGGAAATAAAGTTTGAATAAAATAAATGTGCTTCACAGAAGAAGAGAAGGGTGAAGATGATTGAAAATAGAAGGATAACCTTGCTGCATAAGAGGAAACGAGCCAAAAGTTTCGGCTAGGAGAGGAAGACTGAGTGAAAGAAATTTGGCTAGGTGAGGAAGATTGAGTGAAAGATATTCGGGAGAGAAAGAGATGTTTGGGATCATCCTCTAAAGAGTGCGTTAAGAGGGGTATTTATAGTCGGAGAAAGAGGGGATTGCTTACCAACGAAGCTACCGCCGGTGAAGACTGGTGGTGAGGGGAAAATGCCACATAGAGCATGAAACCGACCAAGAATGACAAGGAAGGTACCCGAACTCGTTTGTGAGGGAAAATCTGTTAGGGAAGGGTTAGCAGCAAAGCAATTAGCGGCGAAAGTCGGTTAAGACTTGCAAGGAAAGAGATGACCGGAGAACCAGAAGGAAGCTTGGAGATTCGGCCAAGAGAAGAGAGGGGGAGGAAATGGTTCGGCTCAAGCAAGAAAAACATAGGTGGGAAAAAGAAAAAAAAGTGTAAGTTTATATTTCTCCCCCTTTATTTTAATTAAATTTACTAAATAAAAAAATATTATTTTATTCAAAATTTATCAATTTATGCACAACTCAACCCAATTCAAAATCCTATCAAGATATATGTCCTTCCCGGCCAAAATCAACATTTTGAACGCATTGGAGTGATCCATTTTGTCATCCCGGGTCACCCAGAAAAGTTCATTGAATATTGTACCAATTTAACTTTAATTAACACGTGTTGCAGCAAAAGAAGTTATTTTGGTTCAATCAGAGTAATTTAATGAACGAATTGATGATTGGTCATCGCCTAAACAACATCCACAGTCAAACATAATGCTCGTGGCAGAATGTCAAATGTCACACACATCATGGGGTCCACCTATGTCTTTCAAATTCCTATAGGAACTCAAAAAGTGCTTCAATATGTCGGCTTTAATCAACTCAACTGAACGTCAAGGATTATATGCCTTCCATATGAGACTTCAAAGAGCAAAGAAATTGCTTAAATTCTTAAATATTGTAGGTCTCGAACTAGTCCTCTAGAAGAGTTAAAATAGAAAAATCATAAGGCTAGATCTTAGAGTATCTAAAGAAAGGGAAAGGATGACTTCAAAATTTAGGTCAACACAAGGAACCCCAATAGGTGTGGTGTGTTGCTCAAGCATGTTTCGTCTATTGGCGTTGACCAAAATGATCATCCCAATCCTGCAAGAATTTCCAAGTAACCATACTTGGGACAAATCAAAGAGTGAGATAGAATTGAAGTGAAGATAAACTTTCATTGGGGATTAGTAGATGAATTTTATTTGTCAATGACTTTCATAGGGATTTTGATATATTTAATGAGAATGATGGAATGCAATTTTTTTAGTTCATGTTTCATGATTTTGTTTGTCATATATGTGTGTGTGTGTGTGTATATATTATCAAAAAAAAATTTCTCTTTGGAGATTTTATTGTTGGCTTTGGAAAATTATTAAAAATCTACTTTCTTAGGAGCCATTGCAAAGTTGAAGTGAATTTCTTCTCAGACCTAAGCGAAACAGAGAGATTATGCTAACCCAGAATACCACTGAGGAAGCTACATCCGAGATAAAACTAGTCGAACAAATATCGCCTATTGTCTTAGGGGCCATTACAGAGTTGAAGCGGACTTCTACTTAGACATAAGTGAAACAGAAAGTGTCGACCAACTCAGAATACCGCTGGGGAAGTTACATCTGAGCTAACAGATGATGAGGAGAATATATATGTTACACTGGGAAGGAAAGCACTGGGGCTCACATCCAACCTAAGTGGAGATAAGAAAATATCAGCTACACTAGGGAGGAAAGCACTGAAACTCACATCAAACCCAATGGGTAACGAAAAAAAATATGCTACATTAGGGAGGAAAGCATTAGGACTCACATCCAACCTAATGGGGAACGAAAAAAAAACTGCTATATTGGGGAGAAAAGTGTTGGGACTCATATCCAACACAAGAGGCAGAAGGAAAATATATCGGTCACGCTAGAAAGCAAAGTACTGAGACTCACATCCATCTCAAGTGGTGAAGAGGAAAATATCTCTGCTACATTGGGGAGGAAAGTGGACTCACATCCAACCCAAGGGGTAGCGGAAAAAATATATTAGTCACGCTAGGAAGAAAAGCGTTGGGACTCACATCCAACCAAAGTGGTGACAAGGAAAATATCTGCTACATTGGGGAGGAAAGTGTTGGGACTCACATCCAACCCAAGGGGTGGCGGAAAAAATATATCTGTCACACTAAGAAGGAAAGAGCTGGGACTCACATCCAACCTAAGTGGTGACAAGGAAAATATCTCTACTAAATTGGAGAGGAAAGAGCTGCGACTCATATTCAACCCAAGGGGTAGTAGAAAAAATATATTTGTCATGCTAGGAAGGAAAGCACTGGGACTCACATTCAACCTAAATGGTGACAAGGAAAATATATCTGCTACATTGAGAAGGAAAGCACTGAGACTCACATTTAATCCAAGGGGTAGCAGAAAAATATATCAAACACGCTAGGAAGGAAAACACTGGGACTTATATCCAACCAAAGTGGTGACAAGAAAAATATATCTGCTACATTGGGAAGGAAAGCGTTGGGACTTACATCCAACCCAAGGGGTAGCAAAAAAAATATCAGTCATGCTAGGAAGGAAAGCACTATGACTCACATCTAATCGAAGAGGAGACATGAAAAATATATCTATATGCATAAAATATGAAGATTCAGATATGTGAATTTGTGGGTAATATGTGAATTCAAAAAGGATATTTGAATTGGTGAAAATAATTTAAATATATATGATTTATTTTAATTTTGTTCGATGTGATCTATTTTTTAAGTTTTTATTTATTTGAAATTTTTATTTTTTTGGACCCAGTTCCAGACACACGTGATGTTGATGCTTCTAAGAACAAGATCTTTGTCTGTGAAACATCGCGATGCAGGGTGCTTCTTAAGATATTGTCGACTGATCGGAAGCATGTAAAAAATTAACCCATCCTTTAAGGTACTATGGGAATTGTATTCTTTCAAGTACACATAACGATATGTTATTTCAAAGGATATTGTTGTTCGAGAGGTTTCTATGTGGTTCTGTTGTCGTTGGTATCTTTTTCATCATCACTCTTATATAAATTGTTCGTGTTGTCTCAAAGGAACACTTTGAGGTTCTCAAATTGAAGTCATAGTTGACGTTCCTGCATTGAAATTGCAATTGAATTTTGTTGGTCACTTAACTCATTCCTGAGTTTAATATCAGAAGAATCTACTTAAGAGGTTCTTTTTTTTTCTTTCACATGCATTCAGCTCATTCAAAAGTTAGGACCCAGTCAGAGTTCTTAAAGTGATGGACATGATCCTTAGAGCATCAATTTTATTTGTCCCTAAGTCATAATTTTGTCAAAACGCCAAAATATCAGAAATTTGTTACAATGAATGCACTTTTCTTGATTGTTCTTCTGATGGGCTTTGAGCATACAAAGTGAATTATTCCAAAAAAAAAGGAAATTCTTCTTGATCAGATATCAAATTGTTTATAGAATTTCGAACAAACTCAGAACTTTGGTGGGAGGGTCGGGACCCACTACCCGTTGTCCTGTTGATGCCCCTTTTCACGAACTGGAACAATTGGATCAATCAAAATTATATTGGGGGAACCTTTTTCAGGTTCCTTCAAATATTTTTTCGGGATCCTGATGTCCCTATTTATGAAATTCTTTTTGATCCACTCTTTGAAGTTGAAACAATCATTTATGGTATGTCCAACCAGTCTGTGATATGGGCAATATTAAGGGTGATCCCTCTTATCGATCTCATCTGGTTTGTTGGGCTCAGGCAGTCTGAATTTAGGCATTTTGATCAAATCCTGAAACATTTCTTCCACTGCTTCTTTCCTGAATAAATATTGCTTGTTTAGATGTTCTCTGATCGTAAGAGGCAATTTGCAGACAGCGTGCTGAGACAGTTGTTGAGTATGCTTTTGAAAACATTGATGGGCTTGTTGAGGTCACTTCAACTGTATTTGCAATGGTCAATTCCTCTTATCAACCAATATTACTGTCCCAAGCTTTTCTTCAAACAGTTTCAGCGAATTTGGCTTTTCAATTTTTATATGAGGTAATCGTAATTGCTCTTGATTTGTGGTTATAGCAATCGTCACTTCTTTTATCTTCTTCTCTATTCGGCTGATTTGTGGATCATGTTGTTGAATGGTCATTTTTAACTCATCCACAACGTTCTCCTTGATGGGAAATAGAGCACCACACGAAGATGAAGTGGCCCTAGCTTCAACAACATTTATTTCCGCAAACTCCTCAACCATGTAATCAGTCGAGTTGTATTCATCATCATTGGGAATTCATTGGAAATAATAAAAGGGACTTTCTAGAAGAATTTGGGGTTGTTATATGGAGTTTTGAAGAGGCGCTTGAAACACCATTTAGAAGATTCAATGAATATGGACAGTTTTGAAGAGACACTTAAGAATCTCTTGGGAGATTATAAAGAAGGCTTAGAAATATTTTTAAAATAATTCTTGGACTCTTGAATTAATTAAAATAGGAGAATAAGTCATATAGAAGAAGAAGAAGGCTTGGTCGTGAGCCCCAAGTGGGGTGACAAGGTGAGAAAGAGAGAGAGTGTGAGAATTTCTTCTTTTCTTTTCACTTTGTTCTTGGTTCTCACTTCTTTTCTTTTCACTTTGTTCTTGGAGAGGATTGTAAGGAGATTGCTTTTGCTGTACAAGGAGAGTTTGATTTCCATCAGAGATAAGTATTTTCATTATAATTTGATTTTGAATCTAGTACTTTGTTTGTATGGTTTCAAAGTCTTGTTCAATGAAAAGTTCTTGTTGTTTTTCCATGTATAGTAAGTAGTTTTCTTAACTCTTCCCTCTTATAAAGAGTTAGTATGCATGTGTAGGATATATAATTGAGTAGAGTGAGAATATATTGTGATGAATTTACTTTGTTCTTCATTTACATGTAAACTTGATCAACTTGCATGTTAAAATATGTTGTGAGAACATGTAAGATCTGTGATGGTGTTATATCATTCAACTATGGTAGAATCACTTGAGACTATATGGATGAGAATTTAGTCCATATTGTTGAGTGCAAATAAATATAGAAATAATATTTAATGGGTTTAGAATTAGAGGACTTTAGAGTGACAGGCTAAAGCCCCCTAATTTGGTCTATTATTTTAGGTTTCGATGTGAGATGTTAGCCTCCAGATAGAGGGATAAGAGGGAACTCTAGCGTGAGAGCTAATATCTTCCCTGCCTATCTCATCTTCAGAACTGTTTAAACTTTAGATTAACCAATGTTCTTTTGAGCATCTCTAGTAAGGGTAAGGAATATAATTGCTTCTATTTGTCACATTCCCTCTCACTACTTGTTTTACTTTTACACATGTCACTAATTTCATTTTATGAGGAAGAGTACTTCTAATATATTAAACCCCACTTTCTGATTTTTACTTAGTATTTTAGTTTAGAATTAGAAGTAGTATTATACTGATAATTTTAGAATATAATTAATACCAAACCTTTATTGACCTTCCAAGCTGGGGTGTGTTATTCTAGACTAGAACTTCTCTTGAAAGCCGCCGTGATTAATCTCGATCTCTGTGGGATCGATGTTTGGGGCTTAATCAAAAAGCCCTATATTTCTTGATAATGATATGTATACTTTTGTAGAATCCCTACAAATATAATTGCAATCTTACTTTGCTTGGGATCAAGTTTTTTGTGCTATTACCTGGGATTAAAATCTTCAAGTAGTGGTGTCAACTTCATAAATCCTTACATATAAAAAAATATCGAGATCACTTACTTAAGGAATAAAGCTTCCATCCCAACCTAAACAACTTCAAAATAACTTTTCAAAACTAAATTGATAGCCAAAATTAAACCACAGAGATCATAACATTCACAATCATAAAAAAGTCATAAATCTAAACAACCATGATTGATACCAAATAATTCTCGAGTTAGATCATGGTGATTCAACTTTACTTGCTCCCTCTTCCTCTGATGCTCGAGAGAGTCTCGGGCCTTGAGTAGTGTAACAAACACATCCTCACTCAGTCATGAAGGGTGCTCACATGTTCAACATATACCACTAAACTGATTTTGCAAACGATTGCTCCCCTTGAACTCGAAGTTCCAGTGGATGTGTGCATCCTCCTTAGGGAGACAAAACCCTTGCTTCTATTAATTAATTATAAATTTTTAGATTAATAAAAATAAATAAATAAATTTAATTATTATATTCAAGGTTTACCTAAAACTTATCAAACTACATATCCCAAACTCTGATTGGGATCACCTTCCAGGATAAGTATGGACAATCGTACTTGCTCCAAATTATATCTTTAATGGAATGGATGGCCTGTGTAGGGGGAATAGATCTGAAAATAACATGTAATTAGTTTTTTATTACATAAAAATCACAAGGAAGTATTGTGGGTATTAAATTAAAACTTATGTGTTCCTCATTAGCCTGAGCTGATGACGGCTACTTGTGTTGTTCCCCACTAATTGGGCTTGACTACATGAATTATTTTTCTCCATTGTGTCACATTAAGTGCCCTATTTTAATTTAATTGTAATAAATTAAGATCATTTTATATACAATATGCTCAAGTCTTTGTAGGTGGTCTACCTCTGCCTTTCTTAACATAAATCAAATTTAAGCTATCTACTCTCCTAACTAGATCATCAGATGGTCAACGTTTGATGTGATCAAACCATCTAACACGAATCTATCTAATTTTGTCTTCCACATAACTGCACTATCCCTTTCATGGACATATTCATTTCACATTTTATCTCTAAGTGTAAAGCCACTCATCCATATGAGCATTCTCATCGAGCATTGCAAGTCTCACCACCAATAAAAAAGGCCTTTAACCCACTAAGTGGGGCTAACTACATAAATCCTTTTTGTTCATTGTGTTTTATTGAGTGTCCTATTTTTATTTAATTCTAATAAATTAAGATCATTTTTCATATAATATGCCCAAGTCTTTATAGGTGGTCTACCTCTACCTTTCTTAACATAAATCAAATCTAAAACATATACTCTCATAATTGGATCAGCAAATGGTCAATATTTAACGAGACCAAACCAACTAAGATGACTCTCTCTAATTTTCTCCGCCATAGGAGCTGCACTAACCCATTCACAGACATATTCATTTTACATTTTATTTCTAACTGTAAAGCCGCTCAACCACCTGAGCATTCTAATCATGGTAACTGACCAAAGGAAAATATGTTTAGATTTCCATACATATTTTATACTGTTTTTGATGATTTTTCACTTTAAATAAAGGTATTTTTATGCTTTGTTGCAGGAATAATGAAATAGGGTCATTGGAGCAAAAAGATGCAAAAAGGTGCAAATTTGGAGCAAAAAGGACCAAAATTTGAAGAATTGAATTCGGGTGCCGACGATAAGATTTTCCCGAGACTCCAGAATTAATTCATTAAGAAGGTCCGCCGACGGCGCCCTCGAGGCCGCCGACGGCTAGCTTGACGGTTATGTCCAACCAGGCTTTGGATGAGGACAAATTTTGAAGGGATGCTTAAGCAACTCTTGGGAAAGCTCATCCACAACTTTAAAAGAATATTTTGGCCAAAAATTGGAAGAGCCTAGAGGTCCTGGAGGTTAGAAAGGTTCCATTAGTGTGTAGAGAGTTTGCTAGAAAGTTTAAATTGTGAGGAATTCTTTGAGAGATTGTAAAAGTGGAGGGAAAGTGAGAGATTTCTTCCTCCTTATTGTTTCGAAGAGGAATTATGTGTGTTGTAAATAAAGTAAGAGATTCAGAGGAACTTTGAGGAGTTTTCTTGGGGAGAAATTAGAGATAAGTTTATTTATTGTTGTAGTTTGTATGACTTTGATTTTATATATGAATTTAGAGTTTTTTTGTGTTTTTCCCATGAGATATGAGTAGTTTTCTCTGTCTTTCTCCTTATCTTGAGATTTGTGAAATGATGATTTGAATTGGTGAAGCCATGAAAATGTTTACGAAATTGTGATGATCTTTTTACTTCGATCTTCATTTACTTTCAATATGACCAATTGATTTATTAAAATATGTTGAGTGTTACAACTAAAGTGAAGATTACATCCAAGATTTAGGGAGGTCAAAGACCTTGGAAGTTGGGTGCAAATAAATATGGAAATAAAATTATCAGGCATAGAATTAATTCAGGGAGGTCAAAGCCCTTGGAAGTTGGGTGCAAATAAATAGAGAAATAATTTTACCGGGGCGTAGAATTATATTTTAGAGTGACAGACTAAAATCCTCAATTCGGTTCTATCGTTTGGGTGCTGAAGTGTAGATGTTAGTCCTCAGATGAGGGGAACGTGGGAGCTCCAAAGTGAGAGTCGGTATCCTTCCAACCTAGCCACAGATTCAATAAACAAGCGTAGGATTAGTTATGTTCTTTATGCCTGGACCAAAGGGTAAATAATAGGTATGCTCCTATTTGGCACAATATAATTTAAACTAATTTGCTTTATCTATTCACTATAATTTCTTGATAAGGAGAATGATGCTTTCTTATATATTGAATATCACATTTGAACCTTCATTAGTATCATTAGTTATTTAATAGTTATTAAAATTACATATTTATTTCATTTGCCTATTAGTGCCAGATAAGCAAATTGAACTTCGTTGTTGTGATTAAAGTATTGCTTTTCTAAAATCTTAATTCGTAGTTCTAATCTTACTCCCTATGTGAACGATATCTAGAACTCCATTAGACCCCTATGTTACCTGAGCGATACGTATACTTGCGTTGATAAGTGTGACATTACAATTATTGAATATTTATTTTGTCCATATTTATCGAATCTATAATTGTTATTAAAGATTTGGTACAGTTGCTGAGTAAGTAAATCTTTTAGCAGTAGTATTAAATACTTATATTTTTAAGCATATATAAAGTCACGGTCAGTAACACTTAACTACTTAATTTTATGCTTCTCTTTTAGAGGAGAAAATTTTGTGTCATATAGCATTGCAGGTCTCACCACCAACAACAAGCTCTTAACCCACTAAGTGGGGTCGGCTAGATAAATCCTTTTTCTCCATTATGTTTTATTGAGTGTCATATTTTCATTTAATTCTAATAAATTAAGATCATTTTTTATACAATATGCTCAAGTTTTTGTAGACAGTCTACCTCTACCTTTCTTAACATGAATAAAATCTAAAACATTTAATCTCCTAACCGGATAACCAGATAGTCGACATTTAATGTGACCAAACCATCTAAGATGATTCTCTCTAATTTTGTCCACCACAGAAGCTACACTAATCCTTTCATGAATGTATTCATCTCACATTTTATCTCTAAGTTTAATGTCACTCATTCATTTGAGCATTCTCATATCGGCAACACTTAACTTAATTTTATGCTTCTCATTTAAAGGCCAACCTTCTATGTCATAGAGCATTGGAGATCTCACCACCATCTTATAAATTTTTTTATGTAGTCTAAATGGTACTTTTCTATCATACAATAGATCTGAAGCATTCCTCTACTTCAATAAACAAAATTGAGTTCTTCTAAAAACATCTCCTTCTACATCATCATAAACCATACCTTTGAGCGTGGGGATTAATGCTGAAGCATCGGAGCTAGAATGAGTTGCTAGAGCTGGGGTCATCGCAGTTGCTGTCATCGGGGTGCTGGAGTCACCGAGTGAGGGAAGAGGAGGTTAGGGCAAGAGATAGAGGGAGAGACTGAGGGGTATCAGAATTAGGGCAAGGTCAAGGGCATAATGAATTTCGGCAGTATAAAGGATTCTTTCCAATGACTTACAAATGGCTTAAAACTCATAGGTTATTAACATTAATAATGAAAGCATTAACCATCAGTTACTAAAAATGCTCGTCTTTTTAATGCCCCGCCAAATGGATAGTTTGCAAATAACTGACGACATATAACTATTGGTTATTATGTACTTATAAACGACGGTAAAATGTATTAGTTATAATAAAAATCATCAGAAACTAATCTATTGTTCATAAGAGACAGTATTTCCTATTGTTATGACATTGAAAATAACTCGACACATAAGTCATTGTAAAATCGCCGGAAAATAGCACATTGTTATCAACAAAAATTTTAAGTCGTCGGTTATCACGCTTTTTCTTGTAGTACATGTATCTAAACTTAATTTTTTACCCTAGATAAATCAATATGATTATTAAGAGTCATGTTAAGAGGGATTGTGGTGACCGTATGTTATTTTCACTTTTTGAAGATGGCAATTTCTAGATTAAAAAGGTGTTGTATCATCCTAAATCTAAATGCCCTACTTTTGTATCTTTTTCTATTTTACGGAGCCACACCATTCTTACAATAAGCTCGTTTCATTGTTCACAAATTTTAAAGAATTTCATCCTTATTGACTCCAACTTATGGAAGAAGGAATCTTTATCCCATCCAAATGCCTATGTTGTTTCCTTGGTGAAACCCCCAAATCATATCTTTAGGGAACCCCAAATCATATTTTTGGGGAAAGAGCTATTACTAAAAAGTCGTAGGGTTCAGTTTTTTATTATATGCCCATTAGAGATACCATTACATACAATTTCAATTGATCAATCACACTTCTTTTCTATGTTGATTTATCCCCAAGTGTTGTACAAAAGATGACATCCGACACAAAATTGATCAACAAAAATTATCCATCTCGAGAGAAAGGTTGAAGAAATGATAGATGTCTTAGTAAATTTACACAGTTTACTCTACGCAGAGGAATTTTACTTCATCCAGTATCCCGAGGGATTCATACCAATTCTTTTCAAATTTTTGATGGAACTAGAAACCCTCGTCCGCATGTTGCACAATTTTGAGCAAGTTGCTACAATATGAGGGGTAGTGATGCTCACGTGTTTTTTTCATTTTGTTAGTAGCCTTATCGGTGTTGCTTTCGACTAGAATGTTGATTTATTCCTTTTTTCCTGGATTACTGCTATGATCACTTAAGGAATAAACCTTCCATCCCAATCTAAACAACTTCAAATAACTTTTCAAAACTAAATTCATAGCCAAAACTAAACCACAGAGATCATAGCATTCACAACCATAGAAAAATCATAAATCTAAACAACCTTGATTGATACCAAATAATTGTCAAGTTTGATCACAGTGATTCAGCTTTACTTACTCCCTCTTCCTCTGATCCTTGGGAGAGTCTCAGGCCTTGAGTAGTGCAACAAACACATCCTCGCCCAGTCATGAAGGGTGCTCATGTGTTTGACATATACCACTAAATTGATCTCGCAAACGATCGCTCCCCTTGCGCTCGAAGTTCCTATAAATTGAATTAGAAATTTTTAGATTAATAAAAATAAATAAATAAATGTAATTATTACATTCGAGGTTTACCTAAAACTCATCAAACTACATACCCCAAACTCTGATTGGGATCATCTTCCATGATAAGTTTGGACAATCGTACTTGCTCTAAATTATATCTCTAATGGAATGGATGGCGTGTGTAGGAGGATTAAATCTAAAAATAACATGTAATTAGTTATTTATTACAGAAAAAGAACAAGGAAGTATTGTGGGTATTAAATTAAAACTTATGTGTTCCTCATTTCCTTGAGCTGATGACGGATGCTTGTGTTGTTTAACACTAAGTGGGCTCAACTACATGAGTTATTTTTCTCCATTGTCTCCCATTGAGCGCAAATTTTAATTTAATTGTAATAAATTAAGATCCTTTTTTTATACAATATGCTCAAGTCTTTGTAGGTGGTCTACCTCTGCTTTTCTTAACATGAATCGAATCTAAAACATCTACTCTCCTAACTGGATCATCAGATGGTCAAAGTTTGATGTGACAAAACCATCTAGCAAGACTCTATCTAATTTTGTCTTCCACAGAAGCTACACTATCCCTTTCACAACTATATTCATTTCACATTTTATCTCTAAGTGTAAATCCACTCATTCATATGAGCATTCTCATTGTGGCAAAACTTAACTAAATTTTATGCTTCTCTTTCAAAAGCCAACATTCAATGCCACAGAGCATTGCAGATCTCACCACCAACAAAAAAGGCCTTTAATCCACTAAGTGGGGCTGACTACATTAATCTCTTTTGTTCATTGTGTCCTATTGATTGTCTTATTTTCATTTAATTTTAATAAATTAAGATCTTTTTTTATATAATATGCTCAAGTGTTTGTAGGTGGTCTACCTCTACCTTTCTTAACATAAATCAAATCTAAAACATCACTCTCATAATTGGATCATCAGATGGTCAATATTTAATGAGACCAAACCAACTAAGACGACTCTCTCTAATTTTCTCCGCCCTTTCACAGACATATTCATTTCACATTTTATTTTTAAGTGTAAAACCACTCATCCACCTAAGCATTCTAATAATGGTAACACTTAACTACTTAATTTTATTCTTCTCTTATAAAGGACAACATTATGTGCCATAAAGCATTGGAGGTCTCACCACCAATAATAAGCCTATGTTGTTTCCCATCCAAATGCCTATGTTGTTTCCTTGGTGAAACCCCCAAATCATATCTTTGTGGAAGGAGCTATTGCTGAAAAGTCGTAGGGTTGGATGGATAACTTATTTCAGCTTTCTATTTATGCTACTAGAATTTTTGTTTATTCTTTGATTCAACATTGGCTTTTGGATTTTAATGGCATCTCTAATGGGCATATAATTACCATCAATTGTATTTGTATTCTTTGGCATCTTTGGAAAGAGAAAAATAAATCCAAGCACAAAGATGTCAAGATAAGTCTTCATGTCGTATTATATGGAACATTAGGGAAAGAATTATTTCCCTGTTGCATGCCAAACTAATTTTGAGGAAAAGTAATAAAAATTACCTAAGAATTGCTTCTAAGTTTAATTTAAATGTTGCTAATCCATTTTCTAAACAAGATAGTTTTATATTTTGGAAAAAGCTTAATACGGGTTGGTTCAAGTTAAATATAATGGCTTTTTTTCTTTTGACAGATCTAATTTTATTGGCTTACTTTGTGATAATCATAGGCCCTTCTTGTTGCTTTTGTATGCCCTGTTACTAAATGTTCAACTATTTATGCTGAATTTTTTTGCTCTTAATAATTTATTGGCGACTGCTCAATCTTTTTTTTTGTGGAAAAAATTGAGAATAAGCTTTGAACATTAGAACTTCTAATTAAAATATGAATCATATGTGAGCATCTTTGTGAGCTAAATAGGTGCTATTCTTTTACAATGAATTTGTTTTTCAGCCCAAAATTGAACCCATTACATCCTCACCATTCATTTTCACTTTGTTATTATTTAATTTTTTTAAATAAAATATATCATTCAAATATCATGTAAGATGTGGGTTGATTTGTGTTTAAATTTAGTCCTCATAGTAATATTACTTTTAATATATGATCACATTCATGTTTTCTATATTGATTTATCCCCATGTGTTGTACAACAAATGACATCCGGCACAAAATTGATCAACAAAAATTATGTACATTTTCAATTGATCAACCACACTTCAATAAACTCATATAATGTTATATTATTACTACATAATAAGCAGCAATCAAATGCACATCTCAGCCTTCAAAACGTTATTTCGAATCTTAATTAAAATAACAAATAAATTATAGAATCAATTATTTACCAAAATTAAGGCACACAGCGCAACCGCCCTCCCAGCGTTGAACGGGTCCAGCGCTAGGCCAACACATTCCCACCACCCGCTCGCTCCAAAACAAGCTCCTCCCCACCCATGGAACCGCCATCTTCCTCCTCCCACCTCCCTTTCAACGGAAGAAGGTCTCCACCATCATTCGAGAATCAAAAACCAAGCCAAAGAGCTAGGCAAAAGCAAAATCATGCCTCCTGTCCACCCCTCCATCCTCCTCCTCCTCCTCCTCCTCCTTGCCACCGCCTCACTCCTACACCCAGCCACCGCGGGCACTATCCACATTCACTCTGTAGCACCATTCACCACTGGAGACTATGAAAACGGTCTAGCAGCATCAAGAAACAATTTTTACGATGAAAGCGATGAATTTGCTGCCGACGCCAACAACGGACGTCGCAGCCTCATGGCCGGACGCCGCCGCTTTCTGAGCTATGAAATGCTTAGAAGGAACAGAGTCCCCTGTACTCGTCGCGGTGTGTCTTACTACAACTGTTATCGCCACGGAAGGGCGAACCCATACCGTCGTGGGTGCAGTTATATCACCAGATGCGCCAGAGACTTGCGCTGAGAGCCATTTTAGCTTTGTTTGGAAGTTAACTTCATGCACTCCTTATATTATTTTTTGGTATTCTTTCTTTTTAGTTCCTGTAATGCAAACAGAGCTACAAGGGAAAAATAGTAATCGCCCGGGATTCATGAGGCAAGAAGTGGTGTGGCAAAAGCGAAAGTATATGGCCTGAAAATTGGATTATTTGTGCGGGTGAAGAAACTAATGTTAATTTTGTTCCATTTTGAGTGTGTTTTGATTTATTTCTTTGGATTGTATGTTCA
>JXCR01133811.1:182803-195216 GCA_002079205.1 Phalaenopsis hybrid cultivar | reverse complement strand
TATGTATGTATGTATGTATGTATGTATGTATGTATGTATGTATGTATGTATGTATGTATGTACGTATGTATGTATGGGGGAAGTCATTTTAGGAATAGCATGATTGAAACATTAACTCAAAAATTTGGGATTAAACATTGAATTGTCATAACTTATCATCCTCATACCAATGATTTAGCAGAAGTTTCCAATTAAGAAATTAAAATAATATTAGAAAAAACAGTAAATCCTAAAATGACTTATTGGTCTGCTAAACTTGATAATACTTTGTGGGCCTATAGGACTTCGTATAAAAAACCTATAAGAATGAGAGCATATAGGATCATATATAGAAAAGCATGTCACTTGTCAATTGAGTTGGAACATAAAGCTTATTGGGCAATTAAAGTGTTTAATTATAATTTGAAAGATGCTGGAGATAAGCGATTACTACAATTAAGTGAGCTTGATGAATTGAGAAATGAAGCTTATGAGAATGCCAAAATTTATAAAGAGAAAACAAAATTTAGGCATGATCAAAAAATTCTAAAAAAGCATTTTGAGCCCGGGCAAGAAGTATTGCTTTATAATCTGAGATTAAAATTATTTCCAAGAAAACTTAAATCCACGTGGTCAGGACCATTTATTGTGATAAAAGTATATCCATATGGAGCAGTTGATATTGAAGATCCAAAACTTGGAGAGTGATTAAGGTAAATGGACATGGATTAAAAGCTTACATGAGTGGAGAGGGTCCTGCTTTTAAAGAGATCATGATTTTGGGTTAGACTTAAGTAAAATAATGGTTATGTCTGGCTGATGACGTTAAACCAAGCGTTTTATGGGAGGCAACCCATAGTTATCGGTGTGATTCGGTATGGTTTGGATTTAAATTGTTGTTGTGATGAGTTATATATAGTGATTGTGAGTCTCATACAATTTTGTTGGCACAAAACATTATTATATTAAAGGATTATGTTGGTTTGGCATTATAGGTCCAGATTTAGCGCTATAGCGCCATAGTTCGAATAACTCCTTTAAACCGCCAAAAATTTGGTTTCTTTTCTTCTTCCTCTATATAAAACCATCTAGGATGGGATTTGAAGTATCCCTATGACATTCCTAAGTTTTCTAAAGAGATTCGAGAGTGGAAATTTCATTTTAGAGATCATGAAGAGCAATGACAATGGGAGATTTGAAGAAAAGAAGTTGGATGCCTTGCCTTAAGTTTAACGCACCTCATAAAAAAACTTGAGAAGATTGAAAGTGAGATTTATCTTCTGCATTCAAAGGTTGAAAAGTTGTCCCACCAATACGAGCATATGGATTGACAGTAGAAACTGCAATTCGATAGTTTGGCATGTTTCCATGATAGTAAAGTCACTTTGTATAGCACCAACAAGTGGATCGACGACAAATATGCTAAGGAATTTCCTCATGCTCCTTTCTACCATTACTACGATTAAAATTGGTTGGTTGGTGGAATGGAGAATATCACCATTGATCAAGAGTGGTCATAAAGGATGTTTTTATTTAGATATTTCTATTTTAGTGTTGTGTAATTCTGTGTAGTGTGCTTAGCGTATTCATTTTAAGACTTAGTGAGGTTTGTATTAGCTTTATTTTATGAACATCTAATTGATTTCTATGTGGTTGTGTTGCATGTATTGAACTTATAATTAATATAAGAAAACCAATTTTGTTATGTTGTGAAAAATTGACCTTATGTTTTCATATTAGAATTTGTGAACATGAAATTTTGGAATGGCGACGAACTCAATAACTATAATAGTGGCAGTTAAATTTTGAAAAATAGCCTTTCTACGTCCTAGATTTTCTTTTTCCTCTTCAAATATAATTTTTTTTTAAATCTAGATGGGTATGAATGGTGTTATAGCGCCACTACCCGACACTATAGCATTAAACTAACCCATGAGTCATTTTAACTGCTTGGACCCACAGATTTTGCCATTTTCACCCTTGGTTCATTCCATTCCTCCATCTTTTGCATTTTGCTCCCTTAGGGTTTGATTTTGTGCTTGATTGGTTTGGAGTTAGGCTTCTAAACTTGGGATTTCTTCATCTCTAGGTGAGATCTTCACCCTAGCTTTGAATTATTTTGATTTGATAATGAATTTCACCTACATTGTGGATTAGACAGAAAATTAGAAGATTTGATGAAAATAGAGTGAAATCCATGGTTAAATGATTATTTATGTTTAGATTATGTTTTTAGGAGCTTTTTGAAGTTGAGTTTGTGATTTTTGGAATTTATCTTGAAAATTTTTAGATTACACATGGCTCCTAAAATGAAGAGAGGCAGAGAAAAAATAACTTTTGATTCTGATAAGTTTGCCAGTGCAAGGGCATGAGACATATATGCTGGTCTTCAATCAAAGAAATTGATTGCAGAACGCAATTTTCTACATCTTGGAGGAACTATTGAGTACTTGATTGTGGAGCGACAGTGGGAACACTTTTGTTATTTCACTGTCGTATTTGTGATTTCAGTTGTTCCAGAATTCTATGCCAACTTGCCAGATGAATCAAATGATTTGGTTTATGTGTGTGGGCAATACATGGATATTAGTTTTGTTTGAATTAACCATATAGACCAACTGCACGGTGCTACTACCTGCTTCTTTTCTGAGTCCCATCCTAGTGACGATGAATTAGATGAGATTGTGGGATTTTTAATTGATGGAAATGGAGTTCGAAAGATAAAGAATGGGCGATGGGTGAAATTTTCTTTTTCAAAACTTAATGTTCATTCGCGAGCCTGACACTATTTCATCTCTATTATATTACTGCCTACTAACTATTTTAGTGAGGTAACCCATGAGAGAACCACTTTAAACTACTGTATTCAGATGAACAAACCTATTGACATTGGCTCCCTCATTGATACCAACATGCTTGTTTCCTCAAGAGGAGGAACTACAGGAGGTTTTGACTACCCTTCTCTTATTACTACTTTGTCTATTAGATATGGTGTGAAGTATTGGACTTGGAAAGAAACTCTACCATCTCATATGGAAAAATAAATTTGGAAAAAATATGAGAGACATTTTGGGACTAGACCTAGAACTAGAGTTTACATACCTTCTACTTCAGCTTCTACTTCTGCTCCTGCTCCTGCTCCTGCTTCTAGACCATCTACTTCTAATTTTATTTCTCTGCATTCTCTTTTGGAACAAATGATTATTACACAAGGAGATCTTACAACTTTACATAATCGGGTAAAAGGCCTTGAATCTCACTTGTACCATAGTGATGATATTATATTGAGGAAGGTTGAGTACGATTTTGCTCATAATGAGGCTATCATGAGATATATGGGGGTTATCATTTTGTAGAATTTCCTACTCTCCCCACTTTCACACCATATCGGCCTTCTAAGATGGATGAAGATATAGATTTTGGAGATGGTGATGATGATGATGATGATGGTGGTGGTGGTGATGCTGGTGATGATGAAGATGTGTAGTGCGTTGATTTCTTTCTTTCTTTTGAAATGTTTAAATATTTGGACTTTATTATGTTCTTGATTAGTTGTATTTATGTTGGAATGTGCTTGTATTTAGTTTTTTTGTTTCTGTTAAATTTTTAGTTCTACCTTTTATCTTTTGCTCCAAATTAAATGTTAGAGTAGTATTTATGTTATGCATGTTAACCTTATGTTTATCACTACTCGGTACTTGTCTTTTCTACTTATACCTGCATTAATTTCCCTTTTTAAAAATTTTTAATTTTTTTTCTCTTTCTTCATGAAAGTCCCTACTTTAAATCGGTTCAAAATATTAATTTTGGGGGAAGGAACAAAATTCTTTTTAAACTAAACTTTATTTTGTCCTCAGGAATTGTATTTTTCAAAATTATTTTTAACATAACTTGTGGTATGTAGATTTAACTTTAGAAAACTATGTTTTTAAGTTTATGAAAGTTGTAAAAAACTTAAGTAAAAATTTTTAATAATGAAGGTTAATTATAGAACTATGATATTTAGTATGAAGGGTTTAGAATTATGCTTTTGCTATTTAAATTAAAGAAAATTGTATTTTTGAAAATATTAAGGATCTTAGATTTATACTTGAAAAAAAAGAATTGAGACTTTATAAAAAATCGTCAAAGTTAATACACATTTGTTAAAATAAAGAAATGTGAGATGATTTTAACTTTAAGAAGAGGATGGTAGAGTTCAAAATCATTAAAGACTATCCATATATAATAATCTTCACATGACATATAAAAAAAAAAGAAGAGAAAAGAAAAAAAAAAGAAAGATAGGATTGAAAAGTTTCCTGAAAGAAAAAGAAAAAGAAAAGCAAAAAGAGAATATGTGTGAAGAGAAGCTTGAGGAGATGGCTAATAAAAAATTGGCTTTACTTGAATCATCTTAAGGAAGGAAACTTAGTTACATTTCTAACTTAAGCTTAGAAATATTAGCACACTTTACTAATAAAGTTTTCATGAAATTCTTTTTCTGGTAATTCTTTTAAGTATCTTAAGTATGACTACTTGCAGTTATTTTTTAATTAAATAGAAAATCAGAACTTTTAAACTTGACTGTTAAATGTTCTTGTACTTTAGTTTTTAACTCGAGTTAAATTTTTTTCTAAAAGTTTCACTATAGCATTTATGAAGCATAAATTATATAATTCTTTAAGTTAAATTTATTGCCACATGTTATAAATTTTATATAGTATAAAATAACGTTTAAGTTTGGGGGAATTGATCCACCTCAATATAACCTATTTTTCGTGCATATTTTATAAGCATTTTATGTATATTTTTGATAATATTGCACTTTAAAAGAAGGTATTTGACACATTTTTTATTTCAGGTACATGGAATGGATATTTAGAGAAAATGAAAAAAAAAACGGAGCAAAAATGATGAATTTTGTGTGGCGCTATAGCGCCGCCCCTTGGCGTCATAGCGCCACAGTTGAGCGAGGAGGGCATTATAGTGCCTCAAACTGGCACTATTGCACCAGACTACCTTTTCAGAAGATATAACGAATTTGACCGAATTTTGGAATGGTGTTTGAAGCAACCCTTGCTTATTTTTTGTTTTCTATTTAATAAGAAGGATTTGGCCAAATTTAGAGACCTTTTGGAGCCTCAAAAATTTAAATGAACGACAATATTGAGTTAGGTTTTTCATATTTTGTGTTGAAGTGTAAGTGTGAGAGTGTTTTAGTGTGAAAAAGTTTGGAGATTGCTTAACGGAAAATCCAGAAGTTTACTCGTGGAGAAGGCATAAGGTACTTTATATTTGTGTTTAAGTTTTTTTTTTTGTAAGACTTGGATTTTAATGCAAATGTTTATTTTTGTTTAATCTCCATGAATTCTGAGTAGTTCCCTTTCTTTCTTCTTGCATATGAGACTTAATCTTATGAGATGAGAAAGATATAAAGATTTCTTTTTGCTCTTAAAAATTGTGATGGTATTTTCACTAGATCTTCATTTACTTTACAAATTGACCAATTGTGAGGTTAAAATCCATTAGAAAACAAAATGACATGGGATGGCTATGATTTCACCCAACTAGTGGATACCACACTTCATTCTAGACAAAGCCATTGCAATCACTTAAGGGGGAGTGCAAATAAATAGAGATATAAGTTTTGATGTGCTTACAATTGGTTAGATCTAGAGTTACAGTCTAGATTCTTATCAATTTGGCTTAAGGTTTAGTACCTTAACGTTGGTATTCAATCATTACGGTGGAATAGGCTATGAGAATTTAGAGGTGAGAGGGTAGATAGCACTTATGTAGAGTCGAGATGTTAAGGAATCGACCTTAAGTTAGCTAATGTTCTTTGCAAGCACTAGGAGGGGGTAAAGAATAAGGTATGCTTCTATTTGTCATAATACATCAATTTTGTCTTAAATCATTTGAATCCTACATAGATTATAATCTCTTTACAAAGGAAAAGGTTTTTCATAATATCCAAACTCATTGTTATATTTTATTAAGCTATTACAATTAGTTGTTACTTTGTTTTTAGCTTCTTAAGTAATGATTTTTAGTAAGCATATCATTTTAGACCTCTTATCTATTTAATTTGCAATTTAAATAGAATTTTTTTGAGTTGATTTTAAGAGTTATCACATTCATTGTGCGATCGATATTTGGGTTTTTAAGGAAAATCATATATTACTTAAAATAATATGTATATTTGTGTAGTACCTCTAGTGTGAAAATCTATTATATAATTCATAAATCATTGCATGTGTTCACATTAGTCGCTAGATATAAATTGACATATATTTTCAGGTAGAATTAAGGAGATTAAAAAGTAATTGTGTGTCGAGTCACACTTCCTAAGGAGATCTTTAAATCTCTCTCATGCTTCATATATTGATTCCCCTTCAAATTGACAAAAAGTTGTAATGTCATTTCTAAGTTTAACAGTTTTTTAAGGTGAGAAATATTTAGCAAAAAATTTTTAAGAGAATTCTTCTCAAGTTCTGATTGATCCAAGTGCTAAAGAGTTTAACCACATTTAAGCTTCATCTCTTAATGACAAAGGAAAAAGTCTAAGTCTGACGACGTCATTCGACACTCCACCATATTTAAATGTAACACACAATTCTAGAAAATTAATAATATATAAATTTGGATCTTCAGATGGTGTTCCCCCAAATTGATTATTTTGTATCATTTTGGTAATAGCAGGTTTAAACTCAAATGAATTAACAACTACAACAGGAGTTTGTATAGTCAAGTAAATTTCATCTACTGTAGGGTTAGCATATTCTCTTAATGATATCTGTTGATGTTTATTTTTCATACATTGATTTTTAAAATTATTTGTCATTTTGATCAGTTCTTTTTGTTTTTGCAATTTTCATGTATTTCGTTTTAATTTCGAATCGTAAGGCACTAATCCTTCGGATCCTAATCTTTGCATACAAAAATACAATTAACAATTATAAAAATAAGCACTCACACAAGAACATATATATTTCTATTTTTNTATATATATATATATATATATTGTTGTTTTTAAAATAAGATTTATAGTTCAAACAAATTCTTTTTAAGTAATTTACCGCAGCCTCCCCGATAATGGTTTCAAAAACTTGATACAGTGATTTTTGTGCGTTATAAATGTTTTTCAACATCACAACACACAAGGCAGCTATACTAAAAAATATGCAGATCATTCACAATAAAATTTAGTTCAGTATAATTAGTTTTCTCTTTTAAAATATTTAAAGGTGCCACTCCTAGTGAATTAAGGTATATTTTCAATTTCAAATTGTGACTAGGTTGCAAACGCAAGTATATGTATCACTCAAGTAATAAAGGAGTCTAATGTAGTAGTAAGTATCGATCTCAAGGGGAGAAGAAAATTTGTTAGAGAAATCATGCAAAAACACAATAATTAAACTATAGGAAACATAAGTAAGAAAACAGGACAAAATTTGTTTAATGCCACTAAAGAAACTATATTTACTACACTAATCTTTAAAATTCCAAACTAAATTTACTAAAAACTAAACTAGGTTTTGTGATGAAGAGTTCAAATTTAAGAAAGCAGCATCCCCCTTACAAAGAGATTATAGTCAATGAATTATCAAATTGAAAAAAATTGTATTGTGTCAAACAGAAGCAATTATATTCTTTATCCTTATTACAAGAAACAAAGAACATTGGATAATCAAGTGTTTAGTCCCTAAATACGTGATTAGGCTCGGAAGATACCAACTCTCACTTTAGAGTTCTCACATTCCCCTCGCTTGAGGGCTAACATCTCGCTTTAGTTTCCAAACGCTTGGACTAAATTGGGGATTTTAGTCTGTCACCCTAAAATATTCATTGATAGCTTCAATTCTATGTCTATCAATGAATATTTTTCTATTTATTTGCACTCAAACCCATTGACTACATTCTCATCCATGAAATCGATTATGATTCTCACTTTGTTGTAAAAACATAGCCTCTCGAATCTTATGTTTCACAACAAATTTTAACAATTCAATTGACCAGATCAAAAATTAAATAAAGTTCAAAGTTTGAATCAACACAATTATGAAATTAAAATTTTACAATAATCTTAATTCTTCACATGTTCATTTCTCTTTGTAGGGATAAGGACAAAGAAATCAACACATAATTCATGAGGAAGATACAACAAAATAAGGATTTTATATATAAAAATAAGTTTACAAATTAAGAAATAAAAATAAAACAACTTAACTTGATCTCTTCCCCAAGCAAATCCCTTGAAGTTCCTTTGAATCTCTTTCTCTCTTTACAATAACACAAAAATCTCTCTTAGAAATGTAAGGAAGAAGAAATCTCTCACTTTCCCTCTCCTCTTATAACTCTTATAAACACTTACCACACTCTCCCACACTTTGATACTCTCCCCCTCTATTCTGACATAAAAAACACTCTTTTATAATGTAGGGACGAATTTTCCAAGAGTCTCCTTAGGCACATTTTCAAAATCCATCCAAATTCAATGCATTTGTGAAAATAACCATCTCTGACACCAAGGCGCCAAAATCCGATGCCTAGGCGTAGAAATCTAGAGCCTAGGCATAGAAATCTGGAGCCTAGGTGTCATCTTCTCTGTATTCTGGCGCCTAGGCGCGAGTGCAATTTTTTGAAAATGCCACCTTTTGACTCGAAATTTTGTTCTTTTTGCATCTCTTTAGCTCCAAATGCCTAGACTTAGTATATACCTATAATAAAACATGAAAATATCTTTCTTTAAAGTGCAATATCACCAAATATAAGCCTTAAATATGTATGTAAAATTTAATATTTTTTGGTTTATCACGTTTCGAAGAAAACTCACACACCGCAAACTAGCATAGTTAGCCACCAATCAGTCACCAATCACATAAAGAATGCAAGTATCAAATCCCAAACGCATGTGATACACATTTATGGGAGATGCCACGGGCATTGGTGCTCAAAGAGACACCTAAAATGACACGTGTCGAAGGCAAAGTATCATGCAAATGAGTTCATCAACATGCACATCAAAAAGTATTTTTCATGTACACATATGTGAATGCAAACCTAGACATGCACTTTCATGCAAATGATGTGAATAAACATGTATGTTTACGTCACATAAATGATGTTGGCCATTTGATCCATCTAGTCAACCAGGGTGGTCAATTAGATTCAAGTGATTGGTAGATCGAGTCGTTGTGGCCGGTCAGACCAAAGTGGTTGATCGACAATGTCAGAGCAGGTGGTCGAACCTAAGAGGACAGTTGACTGAGCTGGGTGGCTAGTCAGACCTAAGTGGTACATGTAACATGAAAAATGCAAATGCATTCATCATGACAAAGCATGTAATGTAATGCAAATGCCTACTAGTGAGCCGCACCCGTCCTAGCTCTCTTGCATAGGTACTTAAGTTTCATTACACGGATACACCACATAGCTGGCTCAGGCTTTGGCAAAAGGTTTGGAGAATTTCGACCACTAATTCCTTGAAGGAGATTTTTTCCACCCTACAAATCCCAAGTGTTTCAACCCCTCCATGGAAGGTTAGAATAACCAAAATTAGGAGAAATATAGATTCCAACTGACTAGGGTTGGGGCTAAGATTTTTACAAAGAAGGACACTCAGATTCATAGGAGATTTGTCTAAGATGGATTCCTATCCTAGTAGCTTCTCTAGGAAAAAAATAACATAGCCCTAATAATCTCTAACACAATCCTAAGTCTAGCTAAGAGAGGAAAGTGGAACAAACATAGTGTATCACCTATGTGATGTTTGATGACGTATTAGATTGCAAAGATGAAGCTCTCCTCGCAAAGGTGAGTCTAGCCAAATCCTAAGTTCTAGTGAAATCCTGAACTCGGACGATGATCCTTCTACCAAGAGTGGAGAAGCTATCCTTTTAAAGGAAACTCTAATGAAGCTTCGAGCAAGATCTCCTTCTTCCCTGTATTCTTTTGATGAGATGACGACCAGATAAGAAGTAGTGAAGTGGAAGAAGAATGAAGAGATGTATCCCCCAAAATCCTCATGCTTTCTTCCTCTAAGGCTTTCCCCTACAGTCTTCTTATAAATGCTACAGAGAAATAAGAAGAAAATGGAGAGGAAGAAGAAAAGATTAAAAGGAAGAAGAAGCAGATGAAGGAAGGACCATAAATGTCATGCTTAACTCCTCCCCTCACTCAATAACCCCTTCCCAAAAATACTACTTGATCCTTCTTCTGAAGCACTCATGGATATCTAAAGAAAAGATATCTAAAGGCTTCAAGCCCTTTTTCCCCATTAGAAGGGGCCTAGGTTAGTGCACATCACTTTTTTGAGAAAAGGACTGTCTTAAGACATGTATAAGATGTTTCAGACGAATTTCTTAGTCTATAGGATGTTTCAAACAGTTCCGTAGCACTCATGGATGACCTTGATTCCTCTAAGCGGACTCTGGTGGGCAGATGGGGATTGTGCCTTGACTTCAAAGATTTTTTAAGAGTGCTTCTCTTTATGGGGTGCCAATCCGCAACCTTTATCTTGGTGGAAGTTGAGTTATACTGTTTTGTAGATATGTGATTGTTAGCCACTTCCAATAGCTCAGGCAATGTTAAGTCATTATAGGCCTAAGGAGTAGCAAAATGATCCTTCCCTAAGTCCTTGGGTGAGGTTGACATGCACAACCATGGGCTTGAGATCTCGGAATTCCAACATCTCCCTTAGAAAAGTAAGTGATAAATGCATGTAAGGGTTTGCCTTCACCTTAAAACAAATGGAGGAGGGCATTGGAGTTTCTTTGAGGCATTTATGCCCTGACAAACTGAGCTATGATTATTTTCTAATGTTTGTGAAGGAGGTGATCACCCCTAACAACAAACTGTTGAACCATTAAAGGGTTGAGTCCTTGAGTGTTATGAGGTACATACAACATTTGAGTATGTCACTGATCTTTAGTAGGAATACCATCGACTCAACAGAGGTGATATGATTGGCCGGGCCTGACCGTCCTCGATAGAGTACTAGTGTCTGGATCTTGAAGAGCTTCGATGGTTCAACTTTGAAGATTCTTTGAGAAAAGGCGTTCAAAGGTTGTGCAGATTGCGGTGCTACCATGAGCTCATGATTACGATGATCGAGCAGTGTGGAATCTATGTTGTAGTGATAGTGCTGGCCTTATTCTGGTTTGAAGATAGGGGGGATCCTTACAACATTGAAGATGGTTTTCATTTGCAGGTGATAAGAAGTTGTTTATCATGGCTGTTGTATTCTTTCTAAGGTGATTTCAACTTCATATTGGCTCCATCTTTTGCTCCTTAATTTTGCATATCTCTTGAGTCATAAACTCACGGGTGCAGTTCATATTGTAGGGGGCATCTCGAGGAGAGGGAAATTCTTCTCGAGTCTCCCATATTCTTGTTTGTGGCATGATTCCACACTCAAAACACTTTCAGAGAGTTGAACCAAGATTTATTTGTGAATCACACCCAAGACATTGAGCGTAAATAAGAAGGGAAAGAGAAAGAGAGAAAAAAAAATGACTTACAAGCCTTAGAAGTGTTAGTAATCTATTTCCGTGATTTTTTCCAAAGTTTCCCTTTTATGCGTCACTTTTTTCATATTTAAGTAGAGAGGAGTTACATTATGAAATGTCGATATTATCCTTGGAATCCTCTTTTGTCGGTCGCCCGCCTCAACTATCAAGATAATTTTTACCACAAAGAAATTTGTACTCGTCAAATCCTTATCTCGCTTACTTCTAGATTAGCTAGTCATTCACTTATTCATTCAGTTTGCCTTTTTTGGCACTATTGGCTTGGTCGTCTGTTCTGTAACAACGAATAGCTATTGACGCTCGTCGGGATTAACTCTTTGGCATGTGTCTCTTCAATCACCACTTTATTCTGTTCAAGTTATTTTTATCATACACATACATACCATAAAAAATCTATGTATTTATGTATTTAATGCTTATATCATACTTTTTACATTCATGCCAATTTATCTATGCTTGACAAATATGTATTTCACATTTTCAAAGTTAGTAATTAGTGATTTTTTGAAATAATATAAATAGTTTAAATGCTACAAGTATAAGAAAAGATTTTTACTTACATAACAAAATTCCTTATAAATATAAAAAGAGATTTATCNTATTTCACATTTTCAAAGTTAGTAATTAGTGTTATTTTTGAAATAATATAAATAATTTAAATGCTATAAGTATAAGAAGAGATTTTTACTTACATAACAAAATTCCTTATAAATATAAAAAGAGATTTATTTATAAAAAATTAATAGTTAGATGTTAGATATGTAAATTCATAATATCTTTGTAAATGCTCCTTCTAAAAATTATTACACAAATTTAGAAATAATTAAGTTCTAATTAATTTTCTTATATTTGTTTTTTTGGGAAGATTTACATACATACCTCTCAATTCCTATCTATGTCCATATTTAACACCAATGCTTT
>JXCR01133811.1:133838-172955 GCA_002079205.1 Phalaenopsis hybrid cultivar | reverse complement strand
TATATATATATATATATATATATATATATATATATATATATATATATATATATATATATGGAAAAAGGGCCCACTACTTTGATATTTTTGGACGACAAAATTGGTCTCGTCAGAAAATAGGGGGCGACTAATATGTCTTCAATAAATTCTCATCCTCCGGCATGAATCTCAAGGCATATCACGGAACTCGGGATGATTTTTTTGGAAGAAATTTTTGAACTTTGAATAAAAGTCATCCGAAGCTTTGATTTCGACAAACTTACAATCAAACTGACCAGATCGATGAGTGAGATCCAAAGGTACCAAAATTTGTTCAATCCGAACTAAATCTAGCCCGAACAAACCATTAAACTTATTTTGGAAGTTTCCCCGACATATTTGGAAGTTCAAATGGATGTCGAATTCAGCGAGCTTATAGTTGAATCGACTGTCTTAATAAGACGAATCTAACGAACCCAAGATCGCTCAATTCTGTCATCGTTAAGACACTCAAATTTCCATCAAACGTTATCTGATTGAGGGAATCTCTCCAGACCGTCTGACTTGAGTGGTTTATTTTCTTTCGTTAATTTCAATCGGAAGTCTATAAATAAAGTCCTACATTCTCTTGAGAGGGAGAGAGAGCTTGAAGCCTAAACAAGACTAAAGTTTAGAGAATGAGCTGAAGTTCAGCATCACTTCACAGCCGACCACCACTTGCTGTCAGTCACCGATCATCGCTTGTTGGCTTCTATCGATCACTATCGACTGCCCTCTTTTTTTATAATAAGTTCATCTACGTATCGACTTTGTAGTTCGGAAGGTTGCATAACCCTTTCCAACTTGGGACAGGGGAATCTACTTGTATTCTTCATTTTATAGTGGATCTCTTCAGTTGAGCCAAATCCTCCTGTTTTTTTTCTTTCCGAGTTTTCCACGTAAAAACTTCTGGTGTTTCTACTAGTTTTCTTTCATCTGAATGTGTAATGAATTCTTGTACAACACTAAGACGATAATGTATTACTCTAACGTTGCAAATTTTATAGCGCGCATAAAAAATAAATAGCGTAACATCATATTTTGAGCCGTACTTGATTGTCATTTTGCGTTATTCTACACTTTTTTATGATGGGTGAATTCAAATGATCTGGAACAGATGATAACATATTGGCTAGTCTAGTTAGGGTTTTATTTGCATTGATTTACAAATTTGGTTGAGATTGCTGTATATCACGTTGTATTTGCTAGTTAATTTGCACTGAAACAACTAAATATTATATCATTTAATAAAAACCAACTAAATTCTGCTTTTGTAGGTTTAATTTAGCTTTAAGAAAGTTTTCCAAACACTTGAGATTTACAGAATAGTTTATTAATTTTATTCTGATATAAAAAGATTTGGTGGTGAATGTCACGTTATAAGGGTTTTGGTTTAGTGTTGAATTCTCTTGGACAGATGCAACAAATTTGTGAAAATCAATCACTTTCTTGTGCCATATTCAGTCCTCGGACGCCTATCGAAACATCTCATCCTAAGAATTTATTAAAAGCAATTTCTCAAAAAATTTTATTTTCTTGAGACCTTGTTTTATAAGNTATATATATATATATATATATATATAAGAAAAACGGTATTTGGCAGATGCCCAAATACTGATTTCTCATGCACTAAGCCCTATGATGAGAGCCCGCGCTATGTGCCTAAATATTCGAGAACTCATCGCCACTGAGGATCAAACCTGTGATCTGAGGGGACTTTCAGTGAAACCCCACCAACCAACAAGCCACGGCCTTGCGGCGCGCGCGCGCACACAGATATATATATGTGTGTGTGTGTTGTTTTTGTTGTTGTCTTTGTTATTATTATATATGATTATTAATAATAACAAAGACAACAACAATAACAACACACACACACAGATATATACAATAACAAAAACAATATTAATACTAATACTAATTCTATTAATATTTTTACTTTTTCACAAATATTCTATTTATAAATGTTAAGCTGGCCAGCTCAAAATAACTGGAACCTTTAGTCATTATTTGACAGGATCTATTTGCCTCAACTTTTTGAGCAAATAAGCTTATATTGAATATAAAATATAATATGTAATATTAAGAATATTAAATTACTTTTTTCATTAATTTTTACAAGTGAAAAGTAAAATAATAAATAAGATTTTTAAATGACTATTAAATCCTGATTAACTTTTAAGTATTTTTATATGTAAAACATTATATATTATCACCTGACACTCACCAAAGAAACTTTTTGCATTCTGTTACCTGTATTTATATAGTATCCATTCCTGACAATTATTTTGGCTATATATTAGCATTTGAATGTGCCATTGGCTCAGAATAAATTATTACAGAGGTTTCCTTAAGCAGAGAAATTTTAAGCTATCTTCATCGCTTGCTACCTCTCCCTGTTGATTTCAGGCTCATGTCAAGTTCATGTCATCTGTAGTTAGCTGACCATAATCAAACAAGCATTTCGTTAGAAATTTAAGAAACTCGAGCAGTCTTTGTGCCAAGGTAAATGGTTGTGGCCTTTGCCATGTATTTTTATAATTTTCATAGGGCTAGCAAGCATATTTTATAAATATTGATGCTTTGCTTGCCATTTATTGAAATTATCCCTAGATTTTTTACTATATTATTGATAAATTGTCAATAAATTGTTCACACTACAAATCTCACATGTAAATAATAGAGGAGCATATGAACCACCGCAGTATCCAACTAATTATGTAGTTTTAGTCTGAGTGTTGTAATTTTCTTGAATTATATAAGAAGAGGGTTGATTGGAATTGCATTTAGTTTTAAGTAAGAAGTTATAATTGTTTAATATATTTGTATATTATGCATTTTGTGTGTGCACTTGCATATCCATGCATATGTAAGAGAGTTTGTACGAGCATGCCCGTGCTTGTGCGCTTTTCATGGGAGATCTACTACACTTCACATTAAACACTCTATAGTAATAATATATAGTGTTACATTGTAGTCATTCTTTTCATTGCCTAATCACATCATGCCAAGTCAAATCATATGATTTTGCAACCCTACCTAACTTACTACCCAACGTCAGAATTGCAACATGGTAGTTCGAGTTGATTTTTGCATGTAAAACCTAGAAGGGGTTAAGCTAGAAATTGAAATGCATGAAGAGAGAGTTCTAAAACTATTATAAGAGGTAATATTTGTTGAACTTAAATTTTCAATATCTGAAATATTACTTTTTGTACAAGTAATCAATGAACCCTTCAGTGGTTTATGCTGTGTGATGGATTCTCTGGACCACCATTATATCAATTAGCCTTAGGTTACTAATATTAGGAAGATTTTAATAAAAGTTCTAGCAGATGGCAAATGGTATGATCTCATCCTTAAAATGCTATATCGACTTTATTATATTGGTTAATTCATTTGTGGATGTCAAAGTTGCAATTTCCTGATTGAAGATGCATGATTTACTTATTGCTGGTGGAGAAAAAAGAAATCGGACATATGGCTCAAAGAAAGTACCTGTGATTCAAAGAAAAATTAGTATGTTACAAACCCGCATCTTCGTCACCTAAACCATAAAAAGCTTTACATCTCCAATGTTGGGAGATAATGACGAACTTATTCTAAACATATAGCACATGCTATAAATAAGAGACCTATTTATGATAGTGGTATAGCAAGGGAACCCAACATGAGAAGGCTACTATGTTTTTATTCCTACTAATAAAACATGTGTACCAAGTTAATGTTGATGTCCGTAGAATAGATTTGATGTATTCAGCTTTACTCTTATATTAGTTGAGGCTTTGCATAACATAAATTTATAATATTGAGAAAACTTCAGAGCGAATTAACTACTACGTATCTGTCCTTTAAGATATCCGTATTGTCATTTGTCAAAATTTTAGAGAGCTGAACTAGATCCTTCTTTATGGGCTAAAACCAGGAATGCAAAACCGTAGGTTGTTGTTTATGGTTTGTAGGAATGTTGCCTGCATGGCTTCCTCTACCGTTTGTAGATTCAAATTTGACTTTAAACTCCTAGAAACATATAACAGCCAGTGTAACAACAATAGGTCATCATCTTCATTGTTAGTTTATTCTCAATTATTTGAGATTACCTCAAAAGATTCATGCTAGCTTCAAATAGAATTTGAAAGTCATTACATTGCTGACCCCAGGGTGTAAACAAGTTGAGCCGAGCTCGAGTCATGCCTAACTCGAGTTTGGCTCGTCTATCAAAATGCAAGTTCAAGCTTGAGCTCTGCTTGCTGGCTAGAGCCAAAAAATATATCCATGGTAGGTCACCGGAGAAGGCATTAATACCTGGAGCAGTGTCACGACAGCTTGCCTGAGAAAGCATTAGCATGGCCATCATAATCGAGCCAACTCGTTAGTCGACAAGCCAAGTATAGGCAAGCTTGAACTCGAGCGGATTTAATAAATGTTTTCCTAGTTACCTGCAAGAGTACACAGTTTTAGAGTCCCACTAGCTTAGGTAAACCGAACTGCTTTTCTTGGGTTTCTTTTTTTAAGAGAAATTAGGAAATTACTTGGATAACGAGGAGTTTATAGTTTAAATTCGGTACCTGTAATTTAAATACTGTCTTCAGAAATTTTGTATTCACAAGCTTTATTTCCATAGCTAATTCAATACGCTTTGATTTTGGGACATATTATGATACATTTTGATTACTGATGGTGTGTTTAATTTTGCTGTTTCCAGAATGCATGTTTCTTCCAATACCGTTCACTCATGAACAATGTCAAGGGACTTTCTATAAACAAGGATATATTGGCACTTAAAGAGCTTTCTTTCAATGAGGTTCGTCTTATTGTGCAGGGTTTTTATTTTTTTCATATCCTTAGAGCTGAGTATTGGTAATAACTTGTATTATGATTTACTTCGTAAATCATCTCAGGTAGAGAAGTTTATGTCGCAGTGGATCAATAGTAAAGCTTTTAGGGATGATTATGAAAAAAGGACACTGTCTTCATTGGATGCGAGGCAGTTGAGCAGAGATGGCAGAATGAGAAACCCTGATGAGAAACCAGTTATGTCTGTGGAACCGTTATATGTTGAACCAGAGAAAGAACCAATTAACTCCAGCCTGAAAAAGGTTGAAGCAGAGAAAGAACCATCTAAAGCCAGTGCCAAAAAAGAAAAAGGGAGTGTAATCCCTCCAAAGCATGAAGTCCGCAAGACTCAGGAAGAATTTATCATGAAACCGGTTGAAGCTGAGGCGCCAAAACAAGTGCGTGAGGCTGAAAACTCTAATGTGGGTGACAAGTCCCCTAAGAAACACTCAGAATCCAACGAGATTGATCCCGCAAAGCTGAAGGAGATGAAAAGAGAGGAAGAGATTGCCAAGGCTAAGTCTGCCATGGATCGGAAGAAGAAGTTAGCAGAGAAAGCTGCTACCAAGGCTGCAGTTAGGGCTCAAAAAGAAGCTGAAAAGAAGCAGAAGGCACGTCTTTCTCACCCTTGTTTTGTTATTTTTCTCTATTTTGCCAATGGCAATATCTAGTGACAGTTTTTTAATGAGTCCGTCCTGCCATCTTTGCATGTCTGCAGGAAAAGGAGAAGAAGGCTAGAAAGAAATCTGGGGGGTCATCTTCACAACCTGCTGACGCTGAGCAATCAGAAACTGAGACCAAGGATACTGAACCAGACATGCAAGAGAAAACTAATGTGAATACTGAGATCTCTGCTCCAGAAAAGAGTAAGGATCAGTTTAAAGAGAAATCAATTCGATCACGTAGTCGATCAAAAGGTCTAAACCAAATGCCCAAGATCCTGAAGAAGAAGAAGCAACAACATTCATATTGGCTATGGGCAGCTCCTGCTGCAATTTGTGTTCTTCTGCTTGTAGTAAGTGGATATTACTATTCTCTCGTTAAAGGCCATTGAGTTGGAAAACCGCATCTCAGGATACAGGTCAAGTTTTGCAGTTTGGTTCAAATTTATCAAAGGCACTTTCTTATAGATTGGAATTATAGTTCCATCTTTTTATACATGGTTGTGTTTGTGTGCAGTAGGTATGCTGCTGTTGCAGCATCTACTGCAGGCTGGCTATAGACATCATTTTTTCTTATGTCTTTCTTTGACCTCAACGGAACATAGAGCTTTTGCTTATTGTATTCTTTAAAATTGTTTTGATACAATAAGACATCTGCCTGATTATTCTATGCTCACGCTATGATGTTGAACTCTCTAGATCAGGAGTCGATGTCCTTCTGCGCTAATCAGTGACTTGATTATATAACATGGAATGGTATGTATTGTGAGTCAATTTCCTTATNGCTTGTAGTAAGTGGATATTACTATTCTCTCGTTAAAGGCCATTGAGTTGGAAAACCGCATCTCAGGATACAGGTCAAGTTTTGCAGTTTGGTTCAAATTTATCAAAGGCACTTTCTTATAGATTGGAATTATAGTTCCATCTTTTTATACATGGTTGTGTTTGTGTGCAGTAGGTATGCTGCTGTTGCAGCATTTACTGCAGACTGGCTAGAGACATCTTTTTTTCTTATGTCTTTCTTTGACCTCAACGGAACATAGAGCTTTTGCTTATTGTATTCTTTAAAATTGTTTTGATACAATAAGACATCTGCCTGATTATTCTATGCTCACGCTATGATGTTGAACTCTCTAGATCAGGAGTCGATGTCCTTCTGCGCTAATCAGTGACTTGATTATATAACATGGAATGGTATGTATTGTGAGTCAATTTCCTTATTTGCGTGACATTAATTATTTTTTTCTGAAATTAGCACTAAAAAATTTAAAATTAATAAATAATGTATTTGACTGAAAAAATTGTCGTTAAAAAATTTTTAACCTGTTAGAATTAAAGTTAATAAAACATCATTAGGTAATTGTCTTTATAGATACTCTTTAATTCACTTTCAAATTATGATTGAATGATGGTGCGAAGATTGAAAAACATTATTGAAAACAGGGCTGACGCTAATCTGTGAAGATAAATATTAATGTGTGGATTTAGAAATGCGTTAAAACCGAAGAAAGGCCTCTTTTTGGCTAGAAAAAGATACGATCAAATAGTATCCATAATTTTTGTATCATTGGTCTTATGAGCCGAGGTAGCATATGCATAAGATTTATTAGTAGTTTAATGATACGAAGCCAATAATTTTAATGATTATTTTAATTTGGTGATTAACCAATAATGAGAAGGATTTCGGCCCAGGTTTTGGGTTCACACAAGCCTATCTTCTAACCCCTTGCATCAAACCAGTTTGTGCGATTAATGGTTGCAGATCCAAAGTTTTTGGTATCTCTTTCTGGAATTGATTGCTATATGAATGAAGGCTCTCGTTCTGACTTTGATTGATTTGCAGTGGGGCTTATGACTTGTTCCTTAGTTATTGAATAATGTGAGGGTTATGCAGTAGGGCTTATGACTTTGATTGATTTGCAGTAGGGCTTATGACGCTGTTTTTGGGCGTTGGTTGAATTCGACAGAGGGGATCATTCCTGCCTGCAAGTTATTGAATAATGTGAGGGTTGGCTTTTTCAATGTGGTAAGTAATAATCGACATGTTAGAGCATCAGTGATTTTCAATATACAGATTGCCGATTTGAAGGCAGCTAGATGATCAGTTTGATCATTCTTAACCTTATAAGAATCCAAGTTGGGAGTTTTAAACTTTTGTAGGGTTAGTCTTTAAGATATGCTGAGATAACACATTCTCTGGTTATTGATGTAGAGACGCTTCGACACATACAAATTGATGTTTGTCCATCGATGACCCAGTAATATCAATGTACTGAGAATTTTCTAGCACTTTTGTTGCCTGGATGGTCCTTCGATCAACTGGCGTTGGTGGTTCTTCTTTAGGTTGCACCCCATGAGGTTGTGTCTTACAGGATTCCACTGCCAAGGGTGGTTGTTCCTCTCACCCCCAAGTTAATGCTTCTTGGAGGGCATCTAACTGCCCTATCAATTGATCTCGTAACTCCTGGACATGTTGTTGAATTTGTTGTAGCAAAAATTCCTTCATGCACTCCATCGTTGTAGTCTCTTGGTTGAGTTTCTTCTTGACGCACTCCTCCAAACCCAATGCATAACAATCCAATCGTCATTCGAAGAAGAGAACCACACAAGACAACAGGTGGAAATCAAAGGTTAATATACATCTTTCTGATCATTCCTGCTATGAGAACAATCGACCGCCCTAGGATAATGGAGGGTGACAATTGTAATAACACTCTAGGAGGTCTAACTCGATAGTGACTAGGCATACTCCTTTCATGTTGATGTACGGGATGGAGGCAATGCTACCTGTGGAGTGTAATCACTATAGTCAGAAAGTTGTCACAAACTCTACATTCGATGATAAAATCTAGTCGAATGGCAAGAGAACAGTAATGAAGGAGCCAATTTCGCTTTTAATTTGTTAAAACAAAGATGAACGAGTTTAGCACTTTGACAGGAGGAAGTTAAAAGACGTACTACTTGATACTCAAATAAGAACGTCCAAGAAAGTATCTTTTTCCTCTGAGGACCTTGTTCTGAAGAAAGCTGATCCATCTGCTCATGGACAGACAATCGATAAGTTAGACTAGACTTAGAACGACCCGCATATTATTAGCCAATGAGTCTCTTATGGTAAGGGAACTCCCATGGATATGGAGTGGAGACGACGTCAAAAGATTTTTTTTCTTAAAAAAATTTTTGTATCCACGCATTGAAAAAAAAAAGATTTATCGTTTCTAACCTTTGTAAATTTCTATTTTTCTTGATGATAAAATTTAAAGTTGGTTAAATTTGTGTATGACCACATTTCTGAGCGACACTCGGGTAACTCAAAGAGTTCATATACTTCAATGTCTATCTGATACTCAGGAATCTCGGGGTGACCTAGTGAGTGAATTGTATTAAAAAAAAAGGAGAAATGGTCGACAATGATGCAAGCCTCACAAACCCATGTCTCCAAATGTGAATAGGATAATTTTTTGAAGGTGGTTCCTTACCCACTAAAGAAAATTTCCATGAAGGATAATGAGCAAATCACCCTATAAATTAGTCTTGGTGGAGACCCCATGAAAGTAACAAAAGTTGCATGCTTATCATAAGGGGTAATCTAACTGAGACAGAGATCTAACTAAGTGGCCAAAACTCGGGTAATGAAAGATGTGATTTAGGCATTAACAATATAAAGATTGATAGAAACAAAATTAGACCGATTGATGAAAGCGTGCAAAATGACTGATAGTGGCGCAAGATGTTCGATTGATGTTAATGCAAGAAAATTAGCCCTCAACGTTCAAGTATTAAAAACCTCTCAACTTAAGATTAGATAGCTATGGAAGTAACTCCTTTCACACTAGCACAAAATCCACGAAGGGTATCGAGCAAGTCACTTCTGAAGCAAGTCCCCCCCACATGGTGACTGATCTCGATGTTTTATATAGATGTTAAATGAAAAGTATGTGATTATATGCTTAATTTCCTTAATAACGATTCATAAATTGCAACAAAGCAAAAAACTTGATCCCAAGCAAAAGCTAGGTAAAATTTTCACTATGAAGCAAATAAGAATAAAGTTATAATTTTTAGTTATGGGATACTACGCAAGTATGCGTATCGTTATCAAGTAATATAGGTCATTTTTATTAAGCTCCGAATATCGAACCCACAGGGATAAATACTATATACAACTTACAAAATAGGAGAAATTAGATAAAAAAATTTTACTTAGCAAAATATTCTTACTTAAACTCTATATGCTATAACAGGAATGAAAATTTGATTATTTTTGTTAATTTTTTATAATTAAAAATAAAGTAAGCAACTAATTAACTTAACTAAATACTTGTAAGATGAAGGCGATATAAATAAAATATTTTTTCCTTATCATGAATAAGTAACAAGTATAGAAATTTTGTTGTGAAAGTATTATAATTGTGTTGTGTCAAATAGGAGCAATAATATTTTTTACCCTTATAAGAGATGCTATAAAGAACATTGGCTAATCTATAGTTTGAATAGTGTGGAAGACCGGTTAAGTTGGGAAGTTACTAGCTCTTACTCTAGAATTCCCTCTTCTCGCTCCACCTAGGGGCTAACATCTCATATCAGAACGTAAAACTATAAATTAAATTGGGGGCTTTAGCCTGTCACTCTAAAGTCCTCTAATTCTATATCTTTCAAACTTTATTTCCCTATTTATTTCACTAAACCCATGAACTACATTCTCATCCATGAAATTTAATGTGATTTTTACCATTTGTTGACTGAGATAATGCCATCTAGGATCTTGCATGTTCTCACAACAGGTATTAACGTCCTAATTGGCCAAATCAAGAAGTAAATGAAGTACAAAGTTTAAAATCATCACAAATTCTTCTAACATTAAATTATATTACTTCACATAACTTCCTTTCAATACTTAATCACATATTATTTTAATGAAAAAGATAAAGAAAATTACTCAGAATCCATGGAGAAAACACAACCACACTTGAGTTTAAAAGTAGAAATCATGCACTCAAACAAGAAGTCTAAATTAAAACCAAATGTAGTCATAAAGATAAACACTTATCTCAAATCCTTTCCACCAAATGTCTTGAAGCTCTTTAAATTCTCTTCCTTCACTCATAATACAACCTAAAAATCAAAATAAAAAGAAATGGTGGTCGGCGGCGGCGGCGACCATGTGCGGCAGTGGCAACGGCAGTGGGCGGCGGTGGAGATGTGCGTCGGTGGCGGCGGCTGCGGCGATGGGCGGCGACGCCTGTGGCAGTGGTGGTTACTTGGAATGGATGGAGGATTGGCTGTTGGCTCACCTCTTCCTTTGATGATCCAAGTCTTCTTTAATAAAAATCCAAGGGACACCTTGGTCTCTCTTCAAAATGTGTCTCCAGTCAATGAATCTTCTAGAAGTTGTCTCCTTTCAAAAGCCAATTGAATGAATTTTCATGTCCATGAACTATTTCTCATGTTTTTACCAAATGGTTCTTCAAACACCTCTTAAAAAATTTGTCCAAATTCATTGAATCTTCAATTAACTACTTCTGACACTTAAGCACGGGGTACCTGGTGCTTAGGCGCGACTCTCTTTGTATAACTGGCGCATAAGTGTCAGTCCTGAGCGCTTAGGCACCTCAGTTCATTTTTTGCACCTTCTTCATTTTTGCTCCAAATTTAATCCTTTTTCACTCATTTTACTATTATTCATTCATTTGATTTTACTTGAAAGAAAAACACACAAATACCTTTCATTAAAGCACAATATCTCAAAAATAGGTATAAAAATGTGTATTAAAAGACTATATATTTTAAGTATATCAAAATCCCCCAAACATAAAATGTTACTTGTCCTCAAGTGACTCTTTAATATTTTAAAAACTAAATAAGTAGATTATGTATATGAGTTTCTTTAGGAATTTCTAAAATTTTGATGCAGAAATAAAGTAGTCTAATTTAGAAAAAATGTTAGTAAATGAGACCAACCTAGAGTTTAAAAATTTTTAATGTAAAGACGTCTGATGTGGAATTTTTAATGTAAGGAAGTCTGAAGAGACTATATCCTTAAGCTTAAGAGTTTCTCAAGTCATACAGTTTAAAAAGATCAGATGTGGAACCAATTTTTAATTAGGCACTAATCCTCAAGCTTCTCCTTCGTTTTTCAACTTTCTTTTCTTTTTCTTTTTCTCTTTTTCTTTTTTTTTAGGCAAGGATTACTATATCTGGATAGACCTTTAATGATTTTGAATTCCACTCTTTCTTTCTTAAAGCAAAGAGTTGATATATTTCCTTTAATTCAAAACATAATAATAGTTTTTGAAAATTACTTTCAATAAAAGAAATTTAAGTTTGAAAATGAAAGTCTAATTCTTCTACACTTTTCAAAAATATAATTTCTCTTACTAAAGATAGTTGCACACTATTTATCATTTTCACAATAAAAAAAAAATTTAACTTAAAGTTTTTCTTCATTACTATAAATTTTAGCTAAATTTTCTTACTCATTTCTACACTCAAAATTTTACTTCCCTAATATAAATTCATATACATGATCATTTTTCTTCAAATCAAAATCAAATTTATTTGAAATACATTTGAGAACAAATAAATTTCAAGTTTTTAGAAAAAATTTCATCCCCCCAAAAGTTAAATTTTTTATAGAATAAAACATTTTAGCATCATATATAAATAGACAGGAATGACAACTAAAAATAACATGCTAACAAGAATTTTTACGTCAGAAATATACAAGTAAAAAAATTAAAAACAGGAGTAAAAATTAAATTGATCAGATTTTAATTTACTTAACATATAGAGATTCATTAGATTTTTATGTAGTGGAGGATATCATAAAAGCAAACAAATACACTTACAAACATCACAACTGCAACATAAAGAAAATATCTAGTAGTCAATTGAAAATTTAAAGCATGAAGTTTTTAAGTGACAATTATCAATATTCTAAACCTTCCTAAGATCAGAATTAAGTTCAATAAAAACTAACTAAATACACTAAACAACATAATTACTACCACAAATAAAAAAATACATCACAATAGTATCTAACAAAATAAAACACAATCAAAATTAATAGTTTCAACAAATACAACTCAAAACATAACAAAAGTACATTATAATTGCACCATAAACAGTTCACAACAATATATAAGAAAAACTAACAAAACTAAAGAACAAGTCTAATCATCATCTTCCTCAGCATCACTCCCATCACTATGTTAAGTAATTGCAGGCTCATATGATAGATATCTTGGATATTAAGGGAAAACTACACCCTGGTTACCTCTCATGAGGTTTTCCACAGGTGAGTGATATTCTTCCTCATAATCACTACGTCTCCTCATATATCCATCTATATGCTCAACAAATTTTATAAATTTAATACCTTTTCAGTGGTGTAAATGACATTGTTCAATATCTTCTCCAATAATTTTGACTGAGAGTCAGATCTAGAAGTTTGGCCCTGTGATGTAAAAGCACGTGAAGTGGAAGCTCGAGATGTCGAAGCAGCATAACTACTGGAAAATCCACCTATCTAGCCAAAAATCGAATGATGTGAATAAAACTTTACATTCACACAAGTAATAGGCTTGAGTGGTTGAAATATCTCCTCCCAACTATCAAATCAAACTCCAGCCTGCTCACATATGAAAAGATCAAGCATGTGATTCCCAAAACTGCAGTGGTAGTAGCGACAAAAGAACTGGTAAAAAAACTATGAATCAAGGCTCCAATATCGATGGGCTTGAACTGTTAAATACAATAGTTCAAAGTTGCTCGATGACGGGTCACTTCACTAAGATGATTGGTAGGCAGCAGACGAGCAGAGATGAAATAGTACCATGCCTTCGCAGTGGCATCTAACTTAGAAGTGGGGAAGATGACTCTCCTTTCATTGGTAATTTTTCATAATCCTCTTCCTTCAGTCAGCAATGAAATAATCTTGTCTAACTCCTCCTCAATTGGACTATAGTTCGAATAAAAACACAAAGTACTCGGCGACAAATGATAAAACTGATTTATTTCCTCAGATGAGAAAGACAATATCTTTCCTCTAACCATGACTCCTTCTTCAGCCTCAGGGAGATTTTCATAAAACTCTAGAACAATAGAAATAATTGTCATAACAAAAAAACGACAAAACCGCTCCCACTGGCAGTGAACAATCAAATACTCTACAGCTCCTCCCGGACTCTTGAAACAATGCTCAGGAATCAACTTTCTCGATTGTAGTGCATCACTGTATCGATCCTGAGCGCTAGCACTTACAAACTTGCTTGAATTAAATTGAGTTTTTCCTTTACTCCTCTTCATTCTTGGTGTCATTTCTAAAAATTACAAAAAAATCTCAGTTTAACTCTAAATCATTAAACTTAATTCCTAAAAGCTTAAAATACCAAATTTATGTATTTTTCATAGACTTTTCTCAAATTTTCACCATGAATAGTGATTTTTGGGTAGATTTATAATGTGCTCAAAATACATGGTGAAAATAAAAATTTTTCCCATAGAAGTGAAGCTCGTATGTCAAGGATGTCAAATCTAGCAATACTTTCTTCAAATCACCAAGAAATCTTCAAAATAAGGTGTGCCCTAACTTCAAAGCCGTGAACTTAAGAGGAAGGAGACAAAGTCGAGGTGCGAAAATGGAGATTTTCAGACCGATTTGTCACTTTAAATCATTCGTGAACTAGTTTATGTGAATCGGCGCTCAAGCGTGAATGGTTCTGTGCTTAGACGCCTGTCTCTCGATTTAGGCAGGGCTTAAGTGCAGGGTATTGGTTCTTAGGCGCCAGTGCACAAATTTTGATTTTTTTGGTTTTAAGTAAAATGCACTTCTAGCCTAAGTCAACCAACTCTACAAGGTCTCATAACTCTTTAATAAATATTTTCTTCCCTTTCAACTCTCCTCTTTCTCAAGATTCACCAATCTTAACTAATTCGATTCAAGGCTAAGTAACACAAAATTTCACACAAACAAATACTTATATTCATTCACAAACAATTACAAACATTTTCAATACATAAATTCTCAATCCAAATAGTCTTGGATGAAAAAATTCCTAACAAAAGCAGTAGAGAATCTTAACATTAAAAACACATTAAACACACTTAACATTAACAAATAAACAGTAAACACACAAACACTAACACTGAAATTAATTCAATTCTCCATTTGGTGGAAGGAATCCTGGTCGATCATTAGTCTCTCCTTCAACATTTAAAAAATAAATCTGATAAAATGGATGGTGATTAATAACTTTGGTTGAATCTTCTTCAATCCATTTGTTCTTCAAATACATAGTCTTGTCCGCTTCTTCTATAAAATCGGTATGTAAACTGCATCTTAAGTTGCCATCCCATATGATTCAGATGTGCGTTAACTTCCATCACTTTCGCTTCAATTGAAGTCATGTCAGCCTCAATTTTAGTGATTTTCTCTGTTATTCCTTCGATACTAACAGCTAAGAAATCGTTACATAACTCTTGCGCACTTTAACTAATGAACATCTTTCTCATTACTTTCTCCTTTTTCTTTAATTCACACTTCTAAAATGACATCTTTCCAAAATCTCTCTTTTTTTCACTTAGAAGTTAAGGGTAAATGGAAGTGTGGTGAGACTTCTCCTCATACCCTTCTATTTATAGGCTCTAAACCCCCTTATAACTCCTAGGCACGTTCTAGAATTTCTATCCCACGTTAAAGCCAACTTTTGAAATTCACGCATGCTTTTTAACTATCGCGCTTATGCGTCAGTGCTCAATTTAGCACAAGTCAACTTAATGTCCAAATTTTCATTCTAACATGTCTAAGTCATCTTTTAAGGTCTTAGAATAATCACTAAATTATTATATATTCAAATTACTACCAAAATTTTATAAATTAAACACAACAACATAACATTCAAAACAAACACAAAGATAACTATGGGTTGCCTCCCACAGAGCGCTTAGTTTATCACAAAAAATGGGTCCATCCACCGGGACTTAAGTTTGCCTGGAAATAATCTTAACCTTGCTTTACAAAACAAAACTTATTGTTCTAGCTCAAAATTTTTAGTAAGAATCCTTCGATCATGCCACATCTTCATATTTTCTTTATAAATTTTAGAAGTTCATAAGATTCATTCCTTTTCTCTTCAAACTCATTTAATTGCAATAGTCTTCTCTTACCAGCATCCTTTAAATTGTAATTAAATTCTTTAATAACCTAATATGCTTTATGTTCAAGTTAAACTAGTAAATGACAAGCTTTCCTAAATATTAGCCTCTATGGGGACATTCCTATAAGAGTTCTGTATACAATCCTATAAGCCCACAAAGCATAGTCAAGTTTGACTGACCAATCCATTTTGGTTAGATTTACAAATTTTATCCTGAAATCTAATCCTCAAACATCAAATATCTCAACTTCTAACACATAATTGAGGGGCATCTCATTTCTTCCAGAAATATTGCTTACTCGTTGACACCGATCATAAGTTTTGATATAAGCGTTAACATCTGTAAAGATTGTAGGTCATTAAAATCCATATTGTAAAATTTTGTATGTTGTTTTATCAACACCAAAATATCCCCTAAACTTAGAGTTATGAATTTTTGGGATAATTTATAAGTTTCTTCTAAAGGCACACATCTTTGAATAATAAGATCCTTTCCTTGTTTATATAAAAATGGGTTATCCCGAAAATAAGTCTTAGCTTCAAATATAAATTTACTCTTTTGTTGGTATGTCATTCCATAGAGTATAATATCACTAACAATGAAATTCACAATGTCGGCATACCATGGAACACTCCACTCATTAATATTGAACAATTCCTCATCTAGAAAATGTTCATTAATCTCTTTTTCAAAATAGAGTGGTTTTTCTAATTCAATTCTAAACAAATGATCAGCAATTTGATTCTCAGCTCCCTTCCTTTCTACTATCTCAAAATCAAATTCTTGCAAAAGAATAATCCATCTTATAAGTCTTGGTTTTGCATCCTTCTTTTTCATTAAATACTTGATAACAGAATGATCAGTATGCAGAATACATTTAGTTCCAATTAAGTATGATCTAAATTTGTCAAAAGTATATACTACAGTTAATAAATCTTTCTCAGTTGTGATATAATTAATTTGAGCTTCTTTAAGAGTTCTACTAGCATAGTAGATAACTTTGAAAATTTTATCATGCTTTTATCCTAAAACAGCTCCAACAACATAATCACTTGCATCACACATTACTTTAAAAGGTTTTTCCCAATCTGGTAAAATAATAATTGGTGCAGTGACTAATTTTTCTTTAATAATTCAAAAGTATTTAGGCATTCTTTATCAAAATTAAAAATTACATCTTTTTCAAGTAAATGGCATAGAGGCTTAGCAATTTTTGAAAAGTCCTTAATATACCACTTGTAGAGTCCAACATATCCTAAAAACTCCTAATTTCCTTCACACTTGTTAGGTAAGGTAAATTAGCAATCACTCGAATTTTTGCAGAGTTTACTTCCATACCATCTTCTAAAATTTGATGGCCCAAAATAATTCCTCCTACTACCATAAATTGACATTTTTCCCAGTTAAAAACCAAATTTGTTTCTTCACAGCGCTTGTTGACCTCACTTTTGATTGAGGTCTAGCTCTTTCCTCTTTAGTAGCCTAGGTTCTAGCCATAGTACTTTCATGTTGACTATTTTTAGAAGACTAGGGAAGGAACCCTCACCATTAGAAACTTTAAACTCTTCTCTGCTCAACTTGGAGTTCCACATATTTGTCATGACCTCTAGCACTTGGTAGGTGGGGTCAATATGGGCGAGCTCAAGGGGAGTCCCCATAGAACTGCTTGGCCTTAGGGTTGACCCTGGGTGTTGGTCTGGAGCTAGTTCACTCATTTACACTTACTTTCACTCACATTCACTCACAACCCTAAACCTAAGCTTGTTGACTTTGATCCCTTGATCTTTTGGGAGATGCATGTAGATGGTTCCCGAGACCCACTAACCCTAGGCTAGGGTCTAGCCAAAGCCAGCACATAGAGGACCCAAATGGATATTCCATTGGTTCATTGCTCAAATAGGGTGGTTGGCATCCCACTTTCACCAAAATACCAAACTTAGCCTTTTGCTCCCAAATCTACCTAACTTTCCAAAATACCCTAAAGCCCAAATTTGAACAAAATTCTCAAATTACCCAAACTACCCAAGTTTGTCCAAAAATCATCTCAACCCATTTGAAAATACCCAAATTGCCCAAAAATTCCCAAAATGGTCAGAATTACCAAAATACCCCTAAATTTGCCAAAATTACAAAAATACCCATGGTGGCCCAAACTTTCCCAAAACCCTAATTTGTCTCAAGTGTCCGTAAAACCAATTTGGACCCTTCAGTTAAACGCAATTTGATCAATCTAACTAACTTTGACTAAAAGCCCCAAATTGAACTTAAAGACCCAATTTCCTAAAATTCACCCTAAATGTCCTTCAATTTGACCCCAATTTCAATTCTAAACTCAAATACATCATGATCAAACTCAATGCAAACCAAATTCAAGTCCAATTGACCCATATTTGAGCCCAAATAAAAAAAACCCCAATTTGGCCTAAAACCAAATTCCCACTCAATTGAAACCCCAAATCTTTCCAATTGCCCCAATTATGCATCATAAACTCTTTGAAACATCTCCACTCACCAAATTGAACCCTGAATTGACCTTGGTTAAGCTCCAAATTCCAAAATTTGCCCTAATTTAGTTAGATGCCCAAATTCTACCAAATTGAATGCCCTAACCACAAAATTGGCACCCAATTAATGTTGAGAACTGTTCATGACATTCCCTTAGACCATTTTAAACTCTCAATTTGGACTTAACCCAAATCTAGCCCAACCTAAAGCAAGTCTAACCAAACATCCCCAAATTGATTAATTGTCCAAAATCCCTCAAATTGCACCTCCAAATCAATTCAAAATCACTCCAAATATTTTATAAACCCCTTATGACAATCATCCACACAAAATTGATCAATAAATTGGGCTCAATGTCATGGATAGCCTAGCCCAAACCCAACTTCAAGACAATTTAACCCAAATTGAACCCATGCACCAAAATTGACTAAGCCATGCCAAAGTAACCAAAGTAATGACACCACAGCCACCAAATGGATCCCAGTGACCAGTCTAGACCCACCTAGCCGACCCTATGGAATCTATGGACCATTGGTCCTTTGATTTAGGGGATTTTATCATTTCTTGGGCTTAAACCAAGAAATCCTTGCCATCATACCAAACTATTAGGGGTTAATCATAATTAAACCTCCCCTTGGCTCACCTGCCTGCCTGACCACCTCCTGTGCTCTGGCCAGCCACCTTAGTCACTGAAAAACCCCTAAAGTGAGAGCCACCTTGCTCAAATTCAAACCAAATTACACCCATCCAAGCTGGTCGGCTCCAGTTGGCTTTGACACATTTTAGCCCTCCACATAAGCAATTAATTGAACCCAAATTGAAGCCTTGAGCTCCACCCCAAACTTCTTTATTTAAACTGCCCCCTTCACAGCTGATACACCTAAAATATATGTTTTCCGTTTTAATTTTCTCTTTTTTTATTTTAAAAAGGAGTCGCCAGCTTGTCGATCATCGTATATTTCCCCTATTCAAATAAAATTTCCCTCTCGAACCATATAAATGATTCGAAGAGGAGAGGAATCGAATAAGAAGGGACATACGACAAAGAGACAAACAAGAAAAAAAGTAAAACGTGGAGAGTCTATGTAGATACTTCTTTCTACACTCCCGTGTGGGCGATCGAACCCACACGCCTATCACACCTACAACCTAAGGCCGACTAGGAAATAAAATGCAAAGGGTAAGAATGTTATACCTTCGCGTAGTTTGCACGAAGCCTAAATAAGTCTGGCGGGAACTGTCAGGTAAAATGAGAGTCCTTTGTACCCTCCCGAAAGATTCTGAGGTTCGTTGTCGTTTCGGTCCGGCGAAAGATACGACACCGGCAAGATAGAAGCCGACGATGAAGGGAGATGCGTCGAGGTTGGCGGGGTTGGCCGAGAAGAAATGGAAGAAGGAGAAGAAGAAGAGAAAAAAATAAAATAAAGTAAAATAAAATAAAATAGAAGAAGAAGAAAATGAAATAGGATAAGAAGAAGTGGAAGAAGAAGAAGAAGAAGAAGAAGAAAAAGAAAAAAAGAAAAAAAAATAAAATAAAATAAAAATAAAAAAATTGGGAAGAAGGGAAAGAAGAAGAAGAAGAACAAGAACAAGAATAAGAAGATTTAGAAGAAGAAGAAATAGAAGAAGAAGAAAAAGGAGAAGATGAGGATGAAGAAGAAGGAGAAATAAAAGAAGAAGAAGAAGGAGAGGTTGGCTATGATGAGATGCGGAGAATGGAGGAGGGATGTTGGAGACGGCGGCGTCGAGTTTCACCGACGACGGAGGAGAGGAGCGGGTTGTAATTATTTTTTAATAGTTCTTTCTAATTCAAAATCGTAGGATGATACCCCAAAAATATATACATTTTTAGACCCACATTTTATACTCATATTTGGTGATATTGCACTTTAAAGGAAGGTATTTTTATGTTTTCTTGCAGGTTGTTGATTTTTAGGACTTGAAGCAAAAAGGATGGAATTTGGAGTCAAAGTGGTGTTCTTGAAGAAATACTCAGTGGTGACGGCGCCAGGAGCAGCGTCGTCGGTGCAGACTTACAAAACGACTGATGGATTTTACTCAGCGCTGACGGTTCCAGAAGCTGCGGTGATGGCGCCATTTAACAGAGAACAAAAAAATTAAATATGGGACCCTGTTTCTAGAAGATTCAATAAATTTTGATGCTTTTTGAAGGGTTTTTGGATGCACTTATTGGAGAACTGACTTTAGACACTATTTGGGGCCGAAATTGATCAGAAAAGGGGCTCCTCTTCATTCCTCCTTACTTATTTTTGCCACACCTTGCCTCCATACACTTTTTCTATCTTCATTCCACCACCATTCAGGAGTCTATTAGTGAATTAAATTTAAGAGTTTAGAGTTTTTGTGGTGCGATTAAGTGTGAAATCTTCTCTGACAATGTTGGAGAAGGAGAAAAGTGAGAGATTTCTTCTTCCTACATTTCCTAGGAAGCTGTAAGAGTGTTGGAGAAAGGGAAAAGTGAGAGACATCTTCTTCTTCTATTTCTAAAGAAAACTTTTCTAAGAGTGTTAGAGAATGAGAAAAGTGAGAGATTTCTTCTTCCTACATTTCCTAGAAGAGGCTACAAGAGGTGTTGGAGAAGGAGAAAAGTGAGAGATATCTTCTTCCTGCATTTCTAAGGAAAGACTATAAGGGATTTGCTTTGAGAAAGAGTTTCAGATAAGTGTTGTTTGTTTATTAGTGTTGTATGAACTTTCTTTTATATATGAAATTTTTGTTTTGTTATATCTTTCTCATGAAGTCTGAGTAGTCTTCTTTATCTTTCTTTCTACTCTGAGATGTGGTGAAATGACGAAATAATATGAATGTGCCAATATTAAAATATAAAATAAATAATGATGATTTTTCAACTCCAAAAAGTAGATTCTGCAAAAATTCAAGTTATTAAAAAATTACCATCTCCTACTAATGTTAAAGGGGTAAAAACTTTTCTAGGACATGTTGGTTTCTACAAGCGATACATAAATTTTTTTTGAAAATAACTAAGTCATCATGCCAACTTTTAGAAAAAAGATATGAAATTTGATTTTAACAAGGAATGCATAAAAGCATTTGAATTATTGAAAGAGAAATTAATCACTGCATCTATAATAGTTCCATCTGATTGGGAAAACCATTTGAAATAATGTGTGATGCTAGTGATTACGCTATTGGGGTTGTTTTAGGATAAATGCATAATAAAGTTTTTAAAGTAATATATTATGCTAGTAAATCTCTAAATGATGCTCAAATTAACTACACTACTACTGGAAGAGAGTTACTAGTTATTGTTTATGCCTTTGATAAATTTAGACCTCACTTAATTGGAACCAAATGTATAGTTTATACAGATAATTATGCTATTAAATACTTGATGAAAAGAAGGATGCTAAACCAAGATTAATTAGATAGATACTTCTATTGCAAGAGTTTGATTTTAATGTAGTTGATAGAAAGGGAAATGATGATCAAATAGCTGATCATCTGTCTAGACTGGAAATAGAAATATTAACTAATTTTGCAAATGAAATTTTAGAAAATTTCCCTGATGAATAATTATATAGTATTGAAAAAATGAATGCACCATAGTATGTTGATATAGTAAATTATATTGTAAGTGATATCTTACCACCTGATATCAAAAATCCACAATTAAAGAAATTTATATATGATTCAAAATTTTATTTTTGGGTTGACCCATATTTATATAAATAATGTAAGGATCTAATTATTAGAAGATGTGTGCCTTATGAGGAAATTCAATAGATAATTGAAAGATGCCATGATTATGAATTTGGTGGACATTTTGGAACAAATAGAACTGCATATAAGATTTTGCAAGCCGGATTTTATTGGCCTATTCTTTTTAGAGACGTTAATACATGTGATCGATGTCAACGAGTACGAAATATTTCTAGAAGAAATGAAATGCTTCTAAATTACACATTAGAAGTTGAAATTTTTTATGTGTGGGGATTAGATTTTATAGGATCATTTATGCCTTCATTTGGAAACTTATATATATTACTTGTTGTTAATTATATGTCCAAATGGATTGAAGCTATTGCTATACCCAGATGTGATTCTTGGAGTGTTTTAAATTTTTAATTAAAAATATTTTTACAAGATATGGAATGTCGAGAGTAATTATTACTGATGTAGGATCCCATTTTAGGAATAAGAGAATCGAAAAATTGATCAAGAAATATTATATTATGCATAGATGTTTATCATCCTCAGACTAGCGGTCTAGCAGAGATATCAAATTGTGAAATTAAACAAATTTTAGAAAAAGTTGTAAATCCCTTTAAATTGGATTGGTCTGCTAGATTAGATACTGCATTATGGGCATACAGAACTGCTTATAAGACTCATATAGGAATGAACCCATATAGATTTATTTTTGGAAAAACATGTCACTTGCTAGCAGAATTGACATAAAGCATTTTAGGCTATTAAAGAATTTAATTTTAATTTAAAGGATGTTGGTGAGAAAATGCATAAAGCATATTGGGCTATTAAGGAATTTAATTTTAATCTAAAAGATGCTGGTGAGAAAAACATAAAGCATTTTGGGCTATTAAGGAATTTAATTTTAATCTAAAAGATGCTGGTGAGAAAAGTTTATTGCAACTCAATGAATTTGAGGAGATTAGAAATGAAGCAAATGATAATGCAAAAATCTATAAGGAGAAATAGAATATATGGCATGATCGAAAGATTATTAATAAAAAGTTTGAACCTAGACAAGAAGTTTTATTATATAATACAAGATTAATATTATTTCCACGAAAATTGAAATCCAGATGGTTAGGATCATTTAAAATGATTAAAGTTTATCATTATGGAACTGTTGTTATTAAAGATCCTAACACTGGAAAGATATTTAAAGGTAATGGACATCGATTGAAAAATTATTATGAAGGGAATATACCATAATTTAAAGAAATTTTAATGTTAAGTCAACCCAACTAAACAGATGGTACGTCGGGCTGATGACGTTAAACCAAGCACTTCATGGGAGGCAACCCATAAATATAAAAATATATATCTATGTATTACTATTTTTTTATAAGTGTTTTATATATTAGGACATAATAATTCTACACAATTTTATATAATATAAATTAAGACAAATATTAACATTAGAGGAAAATTTGGAATCGAATTGAACAAAAAATGAAAAGTCGTGATTTTGGCCTCTGGCGCCCGCTAAATTGACCATAGCACCGACAACACCATTGGAAGCACCGACGACACCGATAGCAGTTTGACAGCTTTAGATAAATTTTGGTGGACTTTGGAGGGATTTCGTTCCTTAATAACCACCGGGAGGTGTTTTTAAAGTCCTAAAAACTGCCTTGAACGACTAGAAACTTCCTATTTTTGAATTCCATGGCTTCCAATTCTAGAAATAGTTCCAGGTATGGAGTTTTCAATAGAAGAAAGTTTATCGATTTTGACGCGCAGAGGTTATATGAAAAAGTTATTACAAAGAAGAGATTGATCAAGGAACGAAGCTTTGTCAATCATGGATTGATTAATCCAAGTTTTCTGATTGATAAAATCATTGTACAAAGATGATGGGAAGTTCTGTGCTATACTACAACTCTAGTTGTTGTACCGGTGGTGAAGGAATTTTATGCCAACTTACATGGAATTACCCAAGGAGTAGTCTACGTACGAGATAAGGCTGTACCATTTACTTCAGCACGAATTGACGAGTTATATGTGATAGAAAACGTTCCAATCTGTCATTATACAAATTTTATCCCTGCCAGAGATTTGATGCAAGATGTATATAATTTTTTGACGGATGAAAGTGATATTTGGAAAATGAGAGATGAGGGATATGTTAGTTTCTCTGCTTCATCACTTAATTCAATATCAAAGCAGTGACATTTCTTCATTTCTACAAAATTACTCCCTACCATGAAGATTAGTAGAGTCACCAAAGAAAGTTCTATTTTAAAATATTGCATTCAAATGGAAAAACTCATTGATATAGGATCTATCATTTTTAAATTTGTTATGGGCATTATTATGAATGGGCCAATTTATGGACTTGGGCATCCTTCTACAATTTTCCTACTTTGCAGTCAATCTCAAGTTTCATATGAAAGTTGGGAAAAAAGTTTTATTACCTTAGGAGCCCATGATTCCTATTGATGATAATTATGTTGGGAATGGGAATGAAGCATTTGATTCTATCTTGGATCATTCGTCACATGCTTCAACTCTACTGATGCCACCAACAGTTGGAAGCTCACTTGCTTTGGAAAAGAAATTGAAGAAAATTGAAAGAGAACTTCAGAGTATTACGAATGCAATAGGAGATCTTAAGTACTATTTTGATCACCTAAATTGGAGGATGAAGGAGAATTTTGATCATACTAGAACATTTGAAGCAGGATTAGTGCGAATGTTTAAAGAAATAGGATGGATCAAAGAAAATTCGACTGATCAATTCCCATACTGACCCTTCTATAATCTGTACGTTCATTACCAGTCTATGAGAGATATCAGAGGAGGAGAAAGTATTAAAGATGAGGCAAATTGAAGAATTTAATCTCTCAATTAGTTTAAAATATTTATGTATTTAATGTAATTGTGTGGATTTGATTTAGTTTGCTTTGCTTTAGAATTATGAACTTTGATTGAGTGTATAGTTTTGTGTCAGCGTTTAGTGTTGTGGTTTGATTTTGACGCTGATTTATAATTTAGTTTGCTATATGAGTGTAAAAGTGTGATTAGAAAAATATATTTGTAAAAAGTGTATTTTCATATATAAAAATTAGTTTGTTGTTGTTTGTGAAAATAATTGTTCGTGAAAATGTTTATTTGTAAATTATTGTTAGATAAAAATTTGTGTTTAAAAATATTAAAAAGACTTTGGAGAAAATTGAAAAGAAATTGAAAATTAAAAAAATTAAAAAATGGAATTTTTAGGCCTCTAGTGCCGACGACGCTGGCATGGGCGCCGACGGCGCCCTCGACCCAAGAACAGCCTAAACCCCTTAAAATTCATGATTTGCACAGTGAAACGCCATTTTTACCCTTTGAGTCACCTTCAACTTCCGGAATTTCACCTAGAGCTCGCATTTGCTCAGATTTGGGGCGATTTCAAGGCAAAGGAACTTCAGATTTCATCTTTTCTGGATAAGAGCTACACTTTAAACTTAAAATTTTAGATTTTCACCAAAGATTTATCTCACATTGCCGAGATGCAAAAATTTTGAAATTTTTTAAGAGATTTTGAGAAAATCCTTTGGTGAAGAACTCCTACTCAGTAGATTTATGTTTAAAAAGCTTTACATTGCAATTTTCAAAATTTTGGGAATTTATTCAAATTTTTATCAATTTTCTTAGATTTACCATGGCCTCGAGAAAGAGCAAAAAAAAAGAAAAGTAGATTATGATGAACAAAAATGAGGCATTGGATGAGGTTATTTCTTTTCTTACTGATGGAAGAGGAACTTGGAAAGTCAAGAATGGTGTTAAGGTAAACTTTCCTCTTTCTATGCTTAATGTAGTATCTAAGGTCTGTCACTATTTTATTTCTAGAAGAGTTATACTGACAAATCATCATAATGAGGTGACCAAGGATAGAGCCATTCTGAACTTCTGTATTCAACAAGTGATGAGGATAAATGTAGGCTCTGTTATTTATATGAACACTCAGTCTATTGCTTTGGGAGAGACCACTGGTGGTTTGGCACACCCTGCACTTATTTTCACACTCTGTGAACAGGCAGGAGTTGATTTTAGACCAGAGGAGGAGATAATTGAGTCTCTAAAACCTATTGGAACTGCTAACATAAAGACATATGAATCTCATGTTGATTGGAGATCCGAAAGTAAGACCAGAGATATTATTTCCACTTCTAGGACTCCAACTTCTAGTGACCCTAATCTTTGAAAACTGATGGAGTAGATGATGATTTAGCAGGGAGATATCTTGAGAATGGATCATAGAATACAAAACATGGATGTCAGAAATGCTCACACTGATGATTTGATACGACAAAAGTTTGAATATGATGCTGCTTATGATGATGCAATGGTGAGATACATGAAGGGTGATCATTCAGTTTAGTTTCTTACTCACCTTATTTTTACTCCATATCAACGGCAAAATTTGGATGTAGATGAAGAAGGTGATGATGATTGGAGATTTTTATTTTAGTTTATATGTTTGATTGTACCTTGTTATGTTGTTGTTTATTTTTGTTATATTATTGAGATTGTTTGTTATTAGATAGTGAGACTCTGTTTTATTTTAGATATTAAGTTGTGAACTGTAGAATTGTAAAATTGTTTGTTATTTGTAATTCAGTTTAGTTATGTTGTTAGTTTCAGTATTTTGTTAAATTTATTGTAATTAAACTCTTTCTCAACAACTTTTATATGTATTGTGTGCAATTTAATGTTTTAAGTCTTGTAGCTTTTCATATTAACATCTACAATATTTCAGAGTNGTTTTATTTTAGATATTAAGTTGTGAACTGTAGAATTGTAAAACTATTTGTTATTTGAAATTCAGTTTAGTTATGTTGTTTGTTTCAGTATTTTGTTAAATGTATTGTAATTAAACTCTTTCTTAGCAGCTTTTATATGTATTGTGTGCAATTTAATGTTTTAAGTCTTATAGCTTTTCATATTAGCATCTGCAATATTTCAAAGGTATGTTTCAAAAATCAAAACCTTCAATAGGTAAGTCTTTTCTTTATGTATTTAATGTTTTCTTTCACAATTTCTTTATTTTTTTTTAGTTCTTCATGCTAAATCCCTTAAAAATTTAAGCTTGGGGGAGTGGGGGAAGAAAAATTCTTTTTAAAAGAAAGAAACTTAATTTTATTTGTCCTCACTTAGCTATATTTTCAAAACTTTTAAATTTAACATGAAATTTGGTATTAGAGGTTAACTTTAGAAAACTATATTTATGTTTCTCAATATATAGTAAACTTAAGTAAAAATTTTCAATAATTAAGGTTAATTTTAGAGATTAAGATATTTGGTATAAGAGAATAGACTATATTTTTCTATTTTAAGTAAAAAATTTGTATTTTTGAAGTATTAGAAATCTTAGAGAGTCATGTAAAAAGAAAAGAATTAAATTTTATGAAATATTTAAACTAATATAAAATTGTTAAGTGTAGGAATGTGAAAAGTTTTTAACTTTAAGAGGAGGATAGTGAAGTTCAAAATCATTAAAGACTATCCAAATATAGTAATCCTCACAAAGAAAAGAAAAGCAAAAGGATTGAAAATGAACCTGAAAAGAAAAAGAATAAGAAAAAAAATGATAGAGATGTGAGGAGAAGCATGAGGAGATGCCTAATTAAAAATTAGCTTCACTTGAATCAGCTTAAAGAAAAAGACTTGACTACATTTTCTAAACTTCATTTGAGTATTAGTTTATCTAGTAGTAAAGTTTTATGAAGTTCTTTTTCATATGAATATTCTAAGAGACTTTAATATGACAATTTACGATTTTTCTTAAAAAGAATAGAGAATCAGAAATATTGGACTTGATTGCTAAATATTCTTATATCTTTAGTATTAGCTGGAGTTGTTTGGAATTTTTCTTAAGTTATGTTATTATGTTTAATAGACTAAAATATGGAAATCTAGAAGTTAAATTTATTACCATAAGTCATATTTTTATGTAATAGAGGAGTTACTTGAGGACAAGTAACATGTAAGTTTGGGGGATTTTGATACAACAAAATTATATGCATTTTTAGACCCATATTTTATACTCATTTTTGGTGATGTTACGCTTTAATGGAAGGTATTTTTTTATGTTTTCTTGCAGGTTTTTGATTTTTAGGACTTGAAGCAAAAAGAAAGCAAAAAGGATGGAATTTGGAGTCAAAAAGGCATTTTTTGAAGAAATACCCAGCGGCGACGGCGCCAGGAGCAACGCCGATGGTGGAAACTTATAGAACGGCTTATGGATTTTTCTCAGCATCGATGGTGCCAGAAGCAACATCGATGGCGCTATTTGACAGAGAGTAGCGAAATTAAATACGGGACACTAGCGTCGACGATGCCAGAATTGGTGCCGACGGCGCCAATGTTGGTTCAGACCGTGTTTCTAGAAAATTTGACAAATTTGGATGCTTTTTGAAGGGTTTTTGGATGCACCTATTAGAGAATCGACTCTAGTCTCTATTTACGCCCAAAATTGATCATAAAAGGGGCTCCTCTTCATTCCGCCTTATTCATTTTCGTCACACCTCACCACCATACACTTTTTCCATCTTCATTCCACAAACATTCAGGAGTCTATTAGTGATTTATCTTTAAGAGTTTAGAGTTTTTGTGGAGAGATTAAGTGTGAAATCTTCTCTAAGAGTGTTGGAGAAGGAGAAAAGTGAGAGATTTCTTCTTCATACATTTCCTAGAAGAGGCTACAAGAGTTTTTCTTTGAAAAAGAGTTTCAGATAATTGTTGTTTGCTTATTAGTGTTGTATGAACTTTTTTTATACATGAAATTTGTGTTTTATTATATCTTTCTCAAGAAGTATGAGTATTCTTCTTTATTTTTCTCCCTACTCTGAGATATGGTGAAATGACGAGATAATATGGATGTGTCAATATTAAAATATAAAATAAATTATGATGATTTTCAACTCTGAACTTAATTTACTTTTCGATCTGGCCAATTGAATTATTAAAATGTGTTGTGAAACATATGATCTGGGAAATGGAGTGTGAGTTCTACAACAGAGTGAGGATCACATTTGATTCCATGAAGGAATATTTCGTTCATGGAATTAAGTGTAAATAAATAGGTAAATATACATTGTTAGGTGTAGAATTGGAGATTTTAGGGTGACATAATAAAATCCCCAATTCAGTTTTAGTGTTTAAAAACTAAAGCAAGAGTTAACCTTCAGGTGAAGGGAAGTGGGAGCTCTGGAGTGAGAGCCAACATCCTCCTAGCCTAGTCACAGATTTAGAGACTAAACCTGGGATTTGCCAATGATTTTTTATAACACTGTATCAGGGTAGAGAATTAAAAATGCTCCTATTTGGCACAATACATATTAAAAATATTTATCTCATCTCATTTTACCAAAATCTCATTATAGTGGGAAAGTTGGTTTTTCATATAAGAAATCTTCATCACAAAAAATATAGTTTAGTAGTTTAGTAGTTACTGTTTAAACTTTTCACTTTAGTTTTGTTAATACTTAAATAATTTAGTTTTGATAATATCTTAGCATTCAAAATTAGAGACAGTAATTTCATTTCATTTTCTGTGAGTTTCTTAGTAAATTTATCACTTCAAATTTAAACCATCCCCATGGAATCGATATTTGGGGCTTAAATAGAAAGTTCTTCATTACTTGATAAAGATACGTATACTTGCGTAGAATCGCAACATGAATTACTTAAATTTCTTAATCATAAATATTGCATCAAGCTTTTGGCGCCGTTGCATAGTGGAGTCAAACTTATATAAATTTTACACAACTATATTTTCACCGGGATCATAGGACGCAAGTCCTGTGGAACATGAACTACGCATACATTACTACAAAATAAAAATAAAATAAAAAATAAACACACAAACAAGGATTTTATATAAAAACAATACTACAATATTCCTATAATAAATCTAAGTGTTTAAATAAGACTTTATAAAAATATAGAAATTTTTCTTTCTAAAATTTTATGTAAAAATTTTGTAATTATCACTGACAACGACGCCAAAAACTTGGTGTCGATTCTTCGATTATAAATGTCTAATGTGATGTATGTGATTATATGCTTAATTTCCTTAATAATGACTCATACTTTGCATCAAAGCCAAAAGCTTGATCCCCAGCAAAAGCTAGGTAAATTTTTCACTATGAAGCAAATAAAAATACAGTTATAATATTTAAGTATGGGATACTACACAAGTATATGCATTGTTATCAAGTAATATATTACTTTTTGATTAATTTTTGAATATCAAACCCACAGGGATAACTAACAATATGCAACTTACAGGAGAAATTAGAATACAAAATTTTACTTAGCAAAGTATTCTTACTTAAACTCTAGATGCTATAATAGGAATGAAAATTTGATTCTTTTTTGTAATTTTTGATCATTGAAAATAAAGTAAGCAACTAATTAACTTAACTAAATTCTTGTAAGATGAAGATAAAATAAATAAAATATCTTTTTTCTCATCATGAATCAGTAACAAGTATAGGAATTATGTTGTGGAAGTACTCTAATTGCATTGTGCCAAATAAGAGCAATAATATCCTTTGCCCTTAATAGAGATGCTATAAAGATTATTAGTTAATTTATAGTTTGAATAGCCTTGAAGACGGGTTAGGTTAGAAAGATACTAGCTCTCACTCTAGAGTTCCCTATTCTCCCTCCACATGGGGCTAACATCTCGTATTAGAACCTAAAAGTATAAATCAAATTTGGGGCTTTAGTATGTCACTCTATAGTCCTCTAATTCTACGCCCTTTAAAGTTTGTTTCCTTATTTATTTGCACTCAAACCCATGAACTACATTCTCATCCATGAAATTAAATGTGATTCTTACCATTTGTTGACTAACACAATACCATCTCGGATCTTATATGTTCTCACAACAGGTATTAACATCTTAATTGGTCAAATCAAGAAGTAAATGAAGTACAAGGTTTTAAATATTCACAACTTCTTCCAACATTAAAGTCTAATAATTCACATAACTTCCTTTCAGTACTTAATCACTTATAATTTTAAGAAAAAGATAAAGAAAACTACTCAGAATTCATGGAGAAAACACAACCACACTTGAGTTTAAAAGTAGAAATCATGCACACAAACACAAAGTTTAAATTAAAACTAAATGTAGCTACAAAGATAAACACTTATCTCAAATCTTCTTCACCAATTGTCTTAAAATTCCTTTGAATTCTCCTTCTTCTCTCACAATACAAACTAAAACTCAAAATAAAATTAAAAAGGTGGCTGACGACGACGGCGATGTGCAGCGGGCGTGGCAGTTACTTTGGATGGATGGATGATGATTGGTTGGCCTCTTCCTTTGATGATCCAAGTCTTTTTTAATAAAAGTTCAAGGGTTATTTTGGTGTCTATTCAAAATGTGTCTCAATTCAATGAATCTTCTAGAAGTTGCCTCCTTTTAAAAGTCAATTGAATGAATTTTCATGTCCATGAATTATTTCTCACATTTTTACCGTGGGTTGCTTCAAAAACTTTTTTTAAAAATTCATTCAAATTCAATGAATCATCAAATAACTATTTATGGCGCGTAAGCGCGGGGTACCTGACGCTTAAGCGTGGCTCTCTCAGTATAACTAGCGCGTAAGCGCCAGTTCTGGGTGCTTAGGCACCTCAGTTTGTTTTTGCTCCTTCTTCATTTTTGCTACAAATTTGATCTTTTTTCACTCCTTTTATCATTTTTCATCAATTTCATTGTACCTGCAAAAAAAAAACACACAAGTGCATTTTATTAAAGCACAATATCTCAAAAATAGGTATAAAAATGTATATAAAAAGAATATATATTTTAGGTGTATCAATGAGTCAGTGCTATGGTGGTGATAATGTTAGTGTTGAGGCTGTGGTGATGATATGTTCATAGATATGGTGGTGGTGTTTGTGATGCGATGGTCGTGTTGCAGATGTTCATGTTTTTTTTGTATCTCAATTTTCATAATTTTTTGTTATTTTATTCTTTACATGTTGGTTGTCCTAATGGGCAAGACGAAAGAATCGTTTCGTCTGCAACTTATGATAAAGAGATACATCAATATTCTGAGAGCTCTGCATTAAGGAGGTTGAATTGGAAAATTAGTTAACCACCTATTTTAACAAGGAAGGTTGACAGAATATAATAAAAAAGTTTTAAGGATAACACGGGAAGAAAATATGATAGAAGGCAATTAAAAACAAATGAGATCAGTCAAAAAAGAACTAAAAACATGGAAAGAGCTAAAGTGAGGATCCACATGCTTGCGTTTGAGATCCTATAAAATGAACCATCGACGCTTCTGAAGAATGGTGGACTGAGATATTGGATGTGAAAATGTTTGAAACGTGAACTCATTTAAATTTTTTAAGGTTTCCTTTGAACAATTTAAGTTTTATTAATTGATTAGTAGGTTGTGCCAACTGTGAGAAAATTCAAGTTAGAGCTTGGAAATAAGTTGGATCGTATCTTCGGTGGAGTGATGGCCACCAAATATCAGGCATGAGCACCAAGCAAGAGAGGGCACAAAGGCAAATCTAAGAATGTAGATGTGAAGCAATTTGCTGGGTCCCCAACCTAAATGAAGTAGGATCTATCAGTCGATCCAAATATCCAAGGTAGAGAAAAAGAAAAAAAAATATGGCGTTGCTTTCATTAGAAGCCAAATCACTCAATCAGTGGCTTCATGCACCAGTGAGCCTAACAGATCACATACAACTTATATTCAACGGGTTATGATAACTCTTGAAGATACTCTAAAAATTGATGAGGACATGCCATTTTACTTGTTCTCCGTGAAGTTGTTAGAAGACCATATTAGGAGAGAGTTTTTTAAGTCCATAAAACTTGACCGTAGGATTAATTACTTACGATATTACAAGGACAATCAGGATGTGTTAATTTCATATTATTTGATGGACATCTTTATGTGGGAATTTAACCAAGGACATTATTTATGCTACTTTCATCATGTTTGGATTTTAGGTTTTTATTTTAGTTTATTTGGACTTCATCATTACAGTTCTTGCAATAATGTTATTTATATGCTACTTTTTAATGTTCAATGCAGTTCTTTCTAATTCATTGTTTATTTTTATGTTCTAGCTCAATAAACAATGAATATGATGAAAAGAGAAAAACACAAGAGAATAATTGCAGCCGCATTATGTTTAATGTACAAATATTACAACTCATAAGTTGTTTGATCCCCTTGCATGACATCTACATACATATGTGATAAGTGGGTTGTGGGGTTGTTTATGGGTCACCCCACAAGGTTTAACAACATGTTCCACACGACAACCTATTTTTATTGATTTATTAAAAGAATTATACATAAGTCATTGACTTCATGGCTCATCCATGATGACTTCAAAAGAGGTGTTAGCCATAACCATCAATATTTTATCACAAAATAAGTCCATGAGAGGTGCCATGGAACAATTTTAACTCTCATCCAAAATAGTTAACATACATTTTTCAGTTGAGCTAAATGCCCTGATTAGCTTATCATAAAAAAGTATTGTACTGAAAGACCTCACATTCCAAAGAACGCCCGTACCTATTTCAAATGACCAGTGTTATATGTCATATTTTAAGGTAGTTTCATGTGTTCATCTTTCTCTAAATTTGCATGAGCACAATATCTCTAATGTATTTGATAATTGTTTTAAGATTGTGTTACAGTGATTTATGGACCACATGTGGATGCACATCTGCCCAACAAAGAAAATATTGCACAACACAAAATGTGATGGTTGTATGTGATATCAATATGTACTTCACAATATATGATTTCAATATGTGCACAATATGGAAGGCAGTGCACACAACAGTCATATTTTCAATTTTGCTACACAAACTCAAAAGTATAACTTTCTAAAGCCACCTCCAGGTTAGCTTTAGTATTAATAATTGAAATTCTAATATCTTATGCAATATTGATGATTAATATTACATCAATAAAAAATTATTTGTTGGACATTGCATATCAATTACAAAGAGGGTATCTCAAACTCTTTCTTAATACCAAATGTCTCTTGATTTCGAGAGAGCTAGTAATGCACTTAAGATACGAAAGAGATGTTCAATTAGAGACACTCATCTTTATGTGGTATTATTGAAAGGACATTTAAAGTTTGAAAGAAGTAATGAGTCATATTGTAGGATATGCCGACATATCTGTTTCCTAAATAAGTGTAGATTATGGTTGCCACAATGAATCTTCACAACTGTATTCAACGACATCCTTCGCGCAACGAAATTGACTTCAATAGGGTTGATGAAGATTACTCACATATCCCTATTAAAGCATATGAATATCGCTTAGGATAATATTTATCACAGCCTGAAAGTGATTTGCCTGAGACTTGCACTCAGGATAGGGAATGTGCAATGAAGATGATAGAGTTGAGGGAACAAATTACATATGCCATAGTTATAGGCTAAATGGAGTATTTGTTTGTTTTGTGGTTGCAACTTTATTTCCAATGTGTTGTGAAAATACTGATTATTTTTTGTGTCGATGTTCTTATGCAAATGATGTATATTTTGAATATCAATTTTGTTTTGAGTTCTAATGCATGCATTTTTTCCCACTTGGAGGACCGATAAAGCAATGGTGGATATAATATATAATCTAAATATTGCATGTTTTATTTTTTTTTTGTTTTTGAGATATATGATGAGATATTTGACCTTGTGGGTTTTCTTCGGTGATCTATATATTGCTATTGATTCTTGACACAGGTGAAATCCTAATGAAGGTAATCGATTTTCTCTCTTTTCTTAGTCCTATGACTTTTGAGGTTCTTCTGGATAGTTTTTTTTTTTATAATATGCATATATGACACGTATGAGTTTGATTTTACATGGTTTCAAGACAAACAAGAACCCTTTTCCTACAATGTCTTTTGTCTTCTTGTAGTGACAGGCTCGTTGGTTTTTATTATGTTCTTTTATACTTCACAGTTTCATAAAACTTGAATTGATTACTTCTATTATTTATTTTCATTAATCTTGCATCTAAAGTTTTGTTCTGTGTTATTTTAAACTTTCAGAAAAGATGAGCTTAATAACTTCCAGCACCTTAAGAGCATTGTACTTCTACTGTGGACAATAATGTTCATTGTTTACTTTGCAACAACCACATAACTATGAGAAACAATTTTACAGGCGTCCAAGGATAATAATAGAAAGTTGTAACTTTCTTAGGTGGGCAGATGATTTGGAGAATTCCACCGACAATAGTGATTGGGAGTGAAGAATTTCATTGTAGGATGTCTAATTTTATGAAATAAATAAAATGTATTTTAAAAACAATATTATCATGTTATTAATTATTATTTTAATAGTTATTTTTTAATTTTAATTGTTGTGTTACTATTTTATGAGGATTCTATTTTATTTTATAATATTCAAACTAAATATTTTCTTTTTAAATATGAAATCTGCAAACAGAATTAGCTTTATTATAAACAACAAACACATAACTATTTTTTACGTGACAACTTCTGGGCAGAGCATGTTGAAGCTGCCCAAATTACCAAACAGAGACATGAAGGTCATTTATATAACAACAACTATCACTAAGCTATTCTGAATATGCTGCGATTATGATAATATACAGATTATCAGATTATCAAAATAATCTGTTTATCACCAAATTATAAGGGTCTGTTTGAGGCAGTTGCAGCTTATTGAATTATCTGCTGATAAACTGATTAAAAATAATATTCTGATAAATACCTATTACAAATTTTTATTTTTTTTTGAAAAAATCAGACCACAGCCAGAAAGCTGCCACCCCACATAGATAGGTGCGGTGTGAAAACGCATAAGCTACCAAAATATAGTTTACCCAAACATATCAGGTGCGTTTTCAAAACTCCACCACACCAAATTAGCTGCCCCAAATGGACCCTAAATTATCATCAAATTATAAATAATTAAAAGCTACACACAAACCCTAAATTATCATCAGCCCCAAAGTTCAACTCTCAAGGTTGCTAGAGCTCGACTCCACTGGTTTACGACCCTCGCATGTCCCTTTCGTCCAAAATGTTTGCCTTCGTGACCGAACCCTCGTGATACAGTGGCAATTGGAGCTTGCTGGAAGGCAACGACGTATCGCGGCTTACAGAGCCGGAACTCCCATTTCTCTCCTTCTTCCGCTCCTCTCCTACCCGAAAGCATTGAGGAAGGTAATTTCACGTTCTTTTTCGCGCGAAGCGTCCGTCCCGGAGTTACTAAATCCACCGATTCACGGGATTTAGTAAATCCTGGATTTAAGGCCGAAATCGGTGAAATCCGGATGTATCAGTTCCGAGGCTTTATTTTTTTTTTTCAAAAAATGATCTGTGAAGTTTTAGGTTAAATCCAGCTTAAATCCTGCGCTAAATCCGTTACCAGAGGCGCTAAATCTTGTTTAAATTTCGGTTAAATCTAGCAATCCAACTGATCTGGCTCTCTCGCGTCATATTTCCCACAGTCATGGCTACTCGGAGGAAGCTTGCGCCAGCCTCAAAGAAGCCCCAGCAAGTGGAGTACCCGCCGATGGAAACGGCGGCAGATGGTCTTCGGCTGGCGCCGCCAAAACTGGGGCTGGTCCTAGCCGCCTCCGCCATCTTCTTTATCCCGTTCTCCTATCTTGTCTTAATCCACTACAGCATCGAGGTGGAGTTGAGGCGGTCGATTGCCATTTGCGCTGCTATGAGCATCGCCGGGTTTGTCGTTTCCCTCAGGATGATCCCAGTGGCTGCGCGGTATGTACTGAAAAGAAATATGTTCGGATACGATATCAATAAGAAGGGAACGCCGCAGGGGAACATTAAAGTGTCAGTTTTTATTTTGCCTGGTTTTGTTCTTGTTTGACTCACTTTTCTGATTTAATTTTAGTCATGCAACTGCGTTAGTAGATCTTGATGTGGTTATTGTAACGTCTGATTCTTTTTTTTCCCTTTTTGGTGATGCAATGGAGAACTTTTTCAGCGATAATAAATTTAGCTGGTCTCGGAATTCAGGATTTCATTTTGTAATAAAGGAAGCTGTGATACTTAGATTTCAATTAAGCTATATATTTTTTTCCTGAACCGTGACTATATTTATAGTCTGAATTGCATGAACAAAAGAACATGAATTCTTGAAATACGTCAAAGAAGAAAATCAAGATGACTCAAGTGATTTGAAAAAGGTACAAGAGGAGAGGATAGTAGAGAAGAGGGGAAGTAAATTAATGACAAGTAGTTTCTTGCATTAAAGAGAATTGACAAATGCATACACAATTTGGAGGTGACCTTTTACACAACTCCGATCTAAAGGAATGATTGGAAGCAGCTTCATTCACATAGAAGTGGGTTGGCCAAGAGTCTCATTATGTGGAGTTTTTTTTCCTTCATTAAATTCAACACTGAATGCAACAAGATCTCATTGTTTATACGAGGGCTGATGGATCAAAATCTAAAATAGTTATTAGAAACTTATCCATCTATAGTGGTAATTGATGTCATTATAAATGGTAGAAGAAATAGAATGTTACACAACTATGAAACAAAAATAAAATTTGTAGAGGAGACTGAAAAGAAATATGAGAGAAATACAAAAGAAAAAGACAAAACGTAGATATTTTGAGGATTGATTTACTTCACTCATATAGGTTGGAACCTATCCATTTACACAAGTTCAATTTTGGGGAAATCCTTGAAAGCAACAATTCTTCTTGAGAATGCTGGTTGAAAAATATAGAATAGGCATAGTTTTAAATCAATAAGACAATTCTCATTGTAATCATTCGGAGGCCCTTTTATGGAAAAGAGCTATGAGAATCAATGAATAAAATAACCTTTAAAAAACTAAAGATCATCTCTTAGTAGAAAATAAAGAATAACTATTTCAAAGAGATTAAAAATTTTATCCATACTAATAAGTATGATGAGGAGCAATTAAACTTAATTTAAAACAAAACACAATTAAAAAATAATGAACTAAGCAATTTATGTCGGTAAATTTGGCTTATTTCAATAGTAAGTTGAATTTTGTTATGACCCTTATTGTACTGCATTCATTTAGTTGAACTGTGAAGAAATAATTCAAAAGAGTTTGTGATATCGGAGTTACCCCAAAACATAATAAAAAAAAACATATATTATTGTTGAAATTCAACTAATTACAATGACGACTCTTCAAAATAAGAAATAAATGATACAAAGTATAAAAAGACACTTTAAGGCGACGACGAAAGGGATGGGCGGTGGCTGACCAGCCAGGTTGTTGGAGCTGGATAGTTGTTTTGGACAACAGTAATGACATTTGTTGAAGCAGTGACTTGGAGAAGGGCAGGGGTTATGTGGGATGTAGGCATGAGACTGGGACGGAGTTGCGTACAGGGTAGTAGCAACTAGTTGGTTGTGTGGGAAGGTGGCTGATTAGAGCAGTAGATGGTGGAGCAAGTTACATGATGACAGAAGGGTGTGGGTGGAACTGGAGACGAGTAGGAGAGGGGGCGGCTTAACAAGCTGCATGGGGAAAAAGTAGTGGTAGATGATATGGAGCCAGCAACAGGGTTTGCGACAGGGAACCGGGTGGAGAGTGCGGGTAAGCTATAGGCGGCAGGGAGGTGGAGTGCTGGCGGCTGAAAAACCAGGGAAAGAGTGACTGCGAAGGGGGGGTTGGGGAAGGTAAGTATCCCTGCGGGATCGAGTTACATTTGGAGCACCCTTCGAACCTTTGGAGAAGATCACCACCTCGGACGAGTTACAACCGGAGCACCTTCTCGCCTTTGGATACATCTCTAGAAGGCAAAACAACCTCTGATGAAAAGCTGGATAGAAATCTGGAATCAAAATGATTGAAAATGCAACCCTATACAGTAGCACATATATTTATAATAAGTAAAATAGAATGGGAGGGGCAAAGGGTGGCAAATCTTGTTTCATTAAAGTGCTGGCCGGTCCTACCTCTCTGCTGGACCGACACTCATCTGCTGGATTGATTGGTCCAGCCCTGAGCCCCGCATCAGTCTCCCAATGTTGGGGGGGTTTCAACTTCATTTGATGAAACTCTGGTTCGTTGTAGCACGAATTTAAGGCTATTACATTGAAGGTAGCATAGATATTGTAATCTTCTAGTAGGTCGATCATGTAGGTGTTGTCAGCCCACAACACACCTTGATAAAATAAGGGCCTGTTTAGGACAGCTTATAGCGGGCGGCGTTTTCAAAAC
>JXCR01133811.1:119183-133687 GCA_002079205.1 Phalaenopsis hybrid cultivar | reverse complement strand
GGCGTTTTCAAAACGCCGCCCTGCCGTTTGGATCACACGTTTGATCTGCATTTTTAAAAACCTCATTTTATATTTCTACTACACGCGAGCCGTGGGCTTCATGCCGTGGTCGGCGTTTCGTATGCGTAATTAATGGATTATTCCACCCGTACCCTTAATCCGGTTTTAAGCTCTTTCTTTCCGCACTCGCCTCTTTAGTCGCTTGCTTGCTCGTCGCTGTCTCATAAGAAGTTTCCTTTCCGTTTCCTTCAGTAGCTAGCAGAGTTAGCTCTGTTCATTTTCGCCAGGAGATTCAACCCTCTGAAATGGTAAACGATCGCTATTTTTCAAATTTTGTTTTCTTTTTTCTGATTCTGCGGAAACAAATGTGCAGCAAGACGGAAGCAAATCTGGTTTCTCCGTGAATAAAGCTTTTAAGGAACAAGAGAGAGGTGCAACTGAGGCAGATGCGGTGCGATATTGCTGTGCTTCTCCAGTCAGGTTAGGAGGACGCTGCCCGGATACGGGTACTGCGTTCCCATCTTGCTTTTTTTGTTCTAGTTGTCATTTTTTTTCAGTTTTACGATTTTGATCTTTGCAACCTGCAATCGATTGATTTTTTTTAACTGTCAGAAAATCTGTATTTCGTGGATAGGGTTCAGCTTTGTCTAGGATCACAGCGAAATTTCTATTCCAATGAGTTATAGTCTTTTGTAGAAATTTTTGCTATGATGTTTGTTGGAGAAGTGGTTTACAAAAACCTTTTTCGATTCAAATGCACTTACTCTTGTTATTTGAGTGACTTTCTTCTTTTATTATGTGTCTCTAGCCGTTCAAGTTTGCAACTTTTCTAACCTGCAAATTAGCTTTTCTCAAAAGGCACAAATCAAACAACTTATTCAAAACAGGGGCAGAATGATCATTTATCCAGAATCAACTGTTTTCCAAACGCATAAATCAAACAGTCAAACAGTTTATCCGAATCAGCAGCTGATCAGCAGCTTATCAGGGTAAACAACTTATTTGAATAAGTCGGATAAGCTGCAGCTGCCACGAACAAATCCTAAATATGCATTCTCTCTTAACACGTCATGAGCTGGAGTTGCATATAAATGTAGGTCTCGTAATATAAATCTTGAGCCCTTTAATCTGAAATATTTTTTTTCCACTTCTCGTACTCAACAGAATTTAATTGATAAATCAATATGTGAGGAGAAATCAACTATGCGACAAAACTTGTGTCAGACTGCACCACTTTCACTAGCAACCACTCAGGAGAGACCTTCTCTTCACTGGTATGACCTAAATCCCATTGACAAATTTCTTATCCCATCAAGTTTTTAAGATAAATTTCAATGCTAGGATTTGTCTGGATATTTGACGATGGGTACCATGCTGAACTGATTCTAACATCTGAATAACTCAATGTAATCTTTCAGACATGACACAAAAGGGTCTCATTTTTGACGTGCAGGACCTTCCTCTGTAGGGGCAACTCAGGAATGAGTCCATAGATCTAAACGGTTTGAATTTCTCTCATATGGGGTTGCAATGCATCTGGAGTTATTCCTCAAGCTCAAGACTGCCTTAGACACTTACCGTGAAGTCAGGTGTAGGCTTTTCCACAGGCTTAGATGGAACTATGTGCATTTTTTCCTTCTTAATTTGTAAGCTGGTTCTCTTGCTTTGTGTCATCATCTTCTTCAGTTTCTACTATGTCATTACCCAATTTTCCAACAACGCCTTGCTCAGTGAAACGATTCACTCTCTGGCTGTGTATTATGATTCAACATGTCCAAATCCGTGACACTTGCAACACTTTGTGGCTGTTACGGATTTAGGGATGCGGATTAGTTCCACATGTTCTCCAATTTGAATCAGCTTTTCCTCTGATGGGGTCGTCTTAGGTATTCTCCTAGGTTTACTCTGGCTATAAAGTTCTGAGGTTGAACTCTAGATGTGGTGGTTATTCGGTGATGTGGTCCCTCCACTTTTGAAGCTAAAGTCTGAACATTCTGTCGATAGTAAGTTGGTAGTAACTGGCACTGCATATACTGCTTCATCTTTAAATTCTCCCATCCCATTCTCCTCTTAAACTCTCCAAATCCTAAGTGAGGGTAATCTCCCTCTGGGTTACCTTATCAATCTATGCAAGCCTCTGTTGAAGACGACGGAGTTCTTGCAGTATCTTCTACCGGGTAGACTCAGACATGTATCTCATTTGCTGCATGGTTAGGGTTTTGGGTTGGGAGGTGAAAGGTGTAAAAATTGATTTTGAAATCAGTAAAAGGAAATTAGGGTTAGGACAAATTTTTGCTATGGTTTGGGAATAGGAAAGAAAATTTTTGCTAAAAGTTGATGCTATGAAACTTTAGAATAGGAGTAGGGTTAAACTAACTCTGATACCAATTGATACTAGAGTTAACCCAAGAAACAAAAGAAAAAACATATATTACTATTGAAATTCATATAGGTTACAACGACCACTCTTCAAACCATTAAATAAATGATAATAAGCAAAAAAAAACACTTTAGGGTGACAACGAATGGGATGGGTGGCAGCTGGCCCGCCGGGAGGTGGATTGCAGTTTTGGACAGCAGTAAGGCCATGTGTTGCGGCTGTAGCTAGGAACAGAGTAGGGACTTCTGTGGGTTGTAGGCTTGATACTGGGAAGGAGTTGCGTGCATGGTAATAGTAGCAAGGTAGTCGTATGGGAAGGTTGCCAGTTGGAGCAGGAGATTGTGGATCAGGTTACAAGGGTGTGGGTGGAACTGGACACAAATGGGAGAGGGGGCGGATCAACATGCAGGATGGTGAAAGAGTAGCGGTAGATGATATGGAGCTGGAAACAGGTTTTGTGGCAGTGAAGCAGGTAGAGAGTGCGGGTAAGCTATAGGCGACAGGAAGGTGGAGTGCTGGCGGTTGGAAAACCAGGGAAAGATTGACTGCGGAGAGGGAGTTTGGGAAGATAAGTATCCTCGCATGATGAAGTTATAGTCGGAGTACCCCTTGAACTTTGGAGAAGATCATCACCTCGAATGAGTTATAGTTGGAGTATCTCATCGCCTTCAGATATAGCTCTAGAAGGGTAAGCAACCGCCGACGACAAGCTGANGGACAAATTTTTGCTATGGTTTGGGAATAGGAAAGAAAATTTTTGCTAAAAGTTGATGCTATGAAACTTTAGGATAGGAGTAGGGTTAGATTAGCTCTGATACCAATTGATACTAGAGTTAACCTAAGAAACAAAAGAAAAAATATATATTACTATTGAAATTCATATTAGTTACAACGACCACTCTTCAAACCATTAAATAAATGATAATATGCATAAAAAGAAGCACTTTAGGGTGACAACGAATGGGATGGGTGGCAGCTGGCCCGCCGGGAGGTGGATTGTGGTTTTGGACAGCAGTAAGGCCATGTGTTGCGGTTGTAGCTAGGAACAGAGTAGGGGCTTGTGTGGGATGTAGGCTTGATACTGGGACGGAGTTGCGTGCACGGTAATACAGTAGCAAGGTGGTCGTATGGGAAGGTGGCCAGTTGGAGCAGGAGATTGTGGAGCAGGTTACAAGGGTGTGGGTGGAACTGGACACAGATGGAAGAGGGGGCGGATCAACATGCAGGATGGTGAAAGAGTAGCGGTAGATGATATGGAGTTGGAAACATGTTTTGTGGCAGTGAAGCAGGTAGAGAGTGCGGGTAAGCTATAGGCAACAGGAAGGTGGAGTGCTGGCGGTTGGAAAACCAGGGAAAGATTGACTGCGGAGAGGGAGTTTAGGAAGATAAGTATCCTCCCATGATGGAGTTATAGTCGGAGTACCCCTTGAACTTTGGAGAAGATCATCACGTCGAATGAGTTATAGTTGGAGCATCTCATCGCCTTCAGATATAGCTCTAGAAGCGTAAGCAACCGCTGACGACAAGCTGGACATAAATTTGGAGTCAGAAAGATCAAAACTACAATCCTGGATAGTAGCACATATATTTATAATAAGCAAAATAGGGTGGGAGAGGGAAAGGGCGGCAGATCCCGCCCCATTAGAAGGCTGGTCGGTCGAGTCTCCCTGTTGGACCGTCACTCACTTGCTAGACCGACCGGTCTAGTGCTCAGCCCTGCGTCAGTTTGGGTCGAGACTATAGTGAAGGGGCNAAAGGGCGGCAGATCCCGCCCCATTAGAAGGCTGGTCGGTCGAGTCTCCCTGTTGGACCGTCACTCACTTGCAAGACAGACCGGTTTAGTGCTCAGCCCTGCGTCAGTTTGGGTCGAGACTATAGTGAAGGGGTTGTTTGGATTAGCTAGAGAATAACTTATAATAGTTAGATGTTGATTTTAATGCTAACAGATAGAAATAAATTTGCTTGCTTTCAAGAAAGGCATATCTAGCGATCATGCATATGGAAAACATTAATATCCTTAATAGGGAAATAGATCGAAGAGTTTTTTAATTTTCTTTATTGTTATTTACTTGTAAAAAGACATTTATTTAGAAATGAAAGGTGAAATAAAAATGAAAACTAGATATTGTGTTATGGCATTTTCCACCCTTGGAGATAGTTTCAATCCTTGACCTACCATTCTTGCTTTCTAATCCTTTCAGCTACTCACATAAATGTATTAATTGCTTCTCTCTTTATGAAGAAAGGCTTTCTTCACTTCCATTTTCTGCAGTATTCTTGATTTGTTTTTTGGTTTAGGATTTAAGAGTAGGCTGTAATAGAATAAGAGCAATATACAGATCAGTGTTGGTAATAAGGATCTTGATCTACTAGTACCATTCATGGCTTGTTAGCATCATTTGTTAGAAATTCTTCCAAAAAGAGTATTGGTTTGAGTACGCTTCGCCTAGAATACTGTTAAAATTCAGTTATTAAACAAATCAGTAAATTTATCAAAGTACAAGATTCACACATCCTATCATAGAATTGTGATACATAATAAGCATATAAATGTTTCTATGATTAAGGAAAGTGTATAGGAGTTGTTAATATTGGCGTTCGATGGGAATCATAATGAGAATAAACCAATTCAAAGCATTACTCATTGTTTCTAGGATAATTTATGTGAGGAACATTGCCAGAATTAAGATTATTATATTTAAAACATATATAATTGCCTTGTTTATACATGAATGCCCATCTAAATCTAACGATATAGCTGTATTATCATATGGAGTAGACAAAATAAAATCAATATCCGAGCGTTGATGCATCAAAAGTATGTATGTTTTTTTTAGTATCATGCTTATGCTCAATCTTTTGAGATTATGCTGATTTACTGGATTGAGGTTATCAAACTCCTTAATTTTACTACTTTTCCAGGATAAAGTTCCCTAATTTTGTTCTATTCATTACATTGTTGTGCAAGGAAGGTTTGACTATATGTACTAATAACAATAGTTTGCATTTCAATTTTATGATTTAGTTGACAAATTTAAATAAATATAATATCCATGAGAGTGACTTTTTCTCATGGTGTCTATTTGTTTCTTTAACCTAGATTCATGAGATTAGTGTTCAAGTTTTTTAAAGCATAGTTATTAACAATTTTCTCAAATTTGTAATCACTATTATAAGTTTCTTCCAATGATTCATGATAGTATTATTTGATCCAATTCTAACATCAAATCTGAATCCATTAAAAAAAAAATCGAAGTTCATTACTATTATCTGAAGGCTTATCATATATTTGAGGTACCTAACATCAAAAGATACAATGAAGGTAATAATAAATAGAATAATATTTCTTTTGTAAGGTTCTGGAAGTCATTTAATAAATGTATTTGATAGGTAGTTGTGTTTAACTGAAAGTTTCATGTGTTTCCACATATAGGTAGGCAAATTTTCAAATGGTTTGATCTTAAACTCGATTAGTTTTCAAAATTAACTTAGACCTAACAAATTTTCTCTTTTTTTATATTTAGATATGAAGTAACAACTAATATAATTTTCTAGGTCATTTAACCAATCGATAAATAGGTGAGGGTGTTTAGGTGTGATATGATATTCATGAATGCAATAGTTATTGAATCATGCTTTTTATAAAATATGCCCATTATATTGATATATGATGTGATTCCCACTAGTAATGCCAGCATGTATATGATGAAGCAAATTTTATTGATAACAAAGTAATTGCAGACCAATAAAACTAATCAAGCTTTTGTTATAAACGTCTAATCATTGGTGGTTAACTATGAAAGGATCAACTTTGAGATCACAATATTTTGTATACAAATATGGCGGAGTTTATGGTTTAAAGATTTTGCCTTTTTCTTAATTTTATCATTCAAAGCTGCACTCAAAATCCCTTTACAGCATAGCAAACAATCAATTCAAAGCTGTTCTTCAAATTTCCTTGTTGTAGTGATTTGAAACCTTTATGTATATCTTGGTTTAACAGCAATTACAAATTGGTGCCAACAAATAGAAAATTATGGTTACAGGAGCGATGTACGTATTGTTTCTTGAATATATCTTAGTTTTAGACTATATAGATGGTCATGGTTTGGAAAGAGTAGGAGAAATCTGAGTTTTTGGTGGTTTTATAGGGTTAGTTTTGGTTATTAAGGGCTGCTAGGATAGGGTTTGTTTTAGATTGATTGGATTTGTTTGAATTTTGTTGAGGATTGATAATGTTGGTTAGTTTTATCCCAAAACTGAGGAGTGGTGAAATTTATTTTCTTGGTCTGGTCGTAGTTTGCTAGAATTCCTAAATATAAGTAGGGGTTCAAGGATTTGTTACAACCAACATTGACTAGTCCTGTAGTTTTGGTGCACTTTCTCACAATTCCGGTTAAGGCTGTAGCAACAAATGTCGAAGACGTCCTAAACTCCTAGTGGGTTAAAAAATAAATTCAGTACCAATGCACCAGGATTCATGGGAAGTGTGAGAATTAATTAATGTTGGCATTTGATGCTCGAAAATACCAAATTGATGCTTATGGGTGAGGTGATAAGTATATGGTTTGAAGCAAAAATGTGAAGAGAGTGGAGATTAAACCAAGAGGGATGAAGATTAGAGAAAGTTAGCACCTTATACGAAAGAGAACTGAGAGAGCTACATACACATCCACAGACTAGAGCTAGCCGGCATTGGGCATAGAATGTAATTCGTGATTGTTTTTTTATTTTTTGCAAATCAGCTCTATATATGATGGTTGGGAAAGTAAAAAAAATTCAAATTGACCCATCGATTTGAATTTATATTTGCCTCATTATTAATGTTATTTTCCATCCGACATTTTTTCAAGATATTTGTCTGACTATTTTTTTTTTCTACTTTTCAGGCCTGAATCATTGGGCATTGTCATTGGAATTGTCTATTTGGTCATTGCTATTTTGTTTCAGCATTTCAATTTTACAGCGGACTCAAATGTATGTTTGTGTAGCCTAATGCTCTATTCATGTTGCTGACACTCTGCAATTGTGGTTTTTATAGGCTTTTACATTTTTTCCTTGTCACTTTTCACATTCAGGCTGATGAGTTTATTAATGTTAGCATTAATTTCATTCCTATTTATTGCTTTTTTGGAGTAACTTCCATTGTCAATTTTAGAGCATTCAGCCTATTAATTGGTTGATATATATTAGATACAGCAAATTAGGGGTTTGAAGAAGTTTCATTCCTTCATTCTCATTTTATGGCTTTTAAAGCTGACAAAAAGATAATGAATTATTTAGGTTCGAGTTGAGCTTACTGTTGGAATTGCTTTAAAGATTACTGACAATGATTTTGCAGTGGCTCGTTGAATACAATGCAGCGCTGGCATGCATTTGCTTTATGACTTTGCTTGGATTTGTTGATGATGTTCTTGATGTTCCCTGGAGATTGTAAGTACCTCCCTGATGAAGTGAATGTGCACAAGGCGTTGTGAGCATGGGAGAGAAGAGAAGACTCTCCTATCTCACTCCAGTGGAAATGCTATTTCTTTTCTTTCTAGATTCTCTTCATTCAACATCACAAAAGAAACCATGATTGTCATACAGGACTGATTTAATATAAATAGCTTAATTCTTTGAAAAGATTAAAGCGACAAAATAGTCCTCTGATTGTTTACAGAGGGAAATTTTAGTCCCCGAGTCTATAAAAGTACCAAATTAGTCCCCAAATCCTTTTTAAATTGGGGCCGAAATAGTCCTCTTTGGAGACTATTTCAGTCCATATTAAAAGAGCTAGAGGACTAAATTGAGATTTTATAGACTCTGGAGCTAAAATAGCCTTACGCAAAATGCCAGGGGACTATTTTGACACTTTGATTGCAATGACATAAATAGTATTACATTGCACTTATTATGATAATCATTAATAACATATTGAAGGCCCACTTGCAACAAATAATGATAATAAACTTTGGTGCTTTGTTTAGTTCTAGTGTCTGAGATCAAAATCAATGGCGTTGATTTGGATTATGAAAGCCATAAATATATTTTCACTGGGAAGAAATGGCAGGATAAAATCAAATTTTCATTTTAACTCACATTGAACTCTCTTTGTACGTATGGTGGGGATCATTTGCGGCCTATTTTAATAAGGTTCTTCTGATGTATTTTAAAATTTGAAAATTTCAAAACTTTTTTACTATAGTTTTATAATTCTTTGACAAACAGAAAATTGGTGCTTCCATCATTTGCAGCACTTCCATTGTTGATGGCATATGCTGGACATACATCAATAATCATACCAAAGCCTTTGATTCAGTATGTTGGCGTAGCAGTCTTGGATTTAGGTATGCTAAGTTTATGAACTTACACATCCAAAAGGCTACAAAGACTAACATATTTGTTTTTAACCTTAATTGCCTTACATATTAATGTATTTCATTAGAGAGGTCAATATCTTTTTTTATATTGTTGAATGTCAGGCTGGATATACAAGCTCTACATGGGAATGCTGGCAGTTTTCTGCACAAATTCCATCAATATACATGCAGGTCTCAATGGCCTTGAAGCGGGACAAACTGTTGTTATTTCTGCAGCAGTAAGAAAAGAGGACTTGTGTGCATTTGTTGTTGTTTTTCTTTCTGATATTTTTACTACTTGGCATCCTAGAAATGNTTGCAGGTTTAAAAAGTTACAAACTTGAACAGCTAGAGACACTTACATAATAAAAGAAGAAAGTCACTCAAATAACAACAGTAACTGCATTTGAATCGAAGAAGGTTTTTGTAAATCACTTCTCCAACAAACATCATAGCAAAAATTTCTACAAAAGACTATAACCCATTGGAATAGAAATTTCGCTGTGATCCTAGACAAAGCTGAACCCTATCCACGAAATACAGATTTTCTGACAGTTAAGAAAAAATCGGTCGTTTGCAGGTTGCAGAGATCAAAATCATAAAACTGAAAAAAAAATGACAACTAGACCAAAAAAAAGCAAGATGGGAACGCAGTACCCGTATCCGGGCAGCGTCCTCCTGACCTGACTGGAGAAGCACAACAATATCGCATCGCATCTGCCTCAGTTGCACCTCTCTCTTGTTCCTTAAAAGCTTTATTCACAGAGAAACCAGATTTGCTTCCGTCTTGCTGCACATTTGTTTCCGCAGAATCAAAAAAAAAACAAATTTTGAAAAATAGCGATCGTTTACCATTTCAGAGGGTTGAATCTCCTGGCAAAAATGAACAGAGCTAACTCTGCTAGCTACTGAAGGAAACGAAAAGGGAACTTCTTATGAGACAGCGACGAGCGAGCAAGCGACCAAAGAGGCGAGTGCGGAAAGAAAGAGCTTGAAATCGGATTAAGGGTACGGGTGGAATAATCCATTAATTACGCGANTGGTCTAATAATCGATGTTGGAGTGAATGCTTTGTGGACTTCACTAAACTTTAGATGTATTGCTTTGGAAGCTAATAGTATCCTAGGCTCCTTTTGGTGACATGAATAAATTGATACTGGCATAACTATATGGACTTCATTTTTTAGTTTATTTTTATTTTAAGAAGCTCACACTTTAAAGGTTTATGGAGCTTTGGTTCACGACCAAATAGTAGTGATTCATGCTTTTAATGTAGGAGCTTCTTTTTTAGCCATTTTCTTATTCATTGTTAAAATAGTTTTGTATTTATTATCGTTTAGCCATTTTCTTATCCTAGTCTCCTTTTGGTGTGTGAATAGATCGGTGCTAGAATCTCGTTGCACATAGGAATAAGTCGTTCATAGTTAGTTTATCTTCCTAGAATTTAGAATTTTATCTCAACCCAATGCCTTTCTTTCTCATGAAGTCTTGTTTTCACTCTATGCCGTGGGAAACCCTTTTATGCATACTGTAATTTTTTGGAGGAGAAAAATAATTATTTCTCTTCAATTTCTTAAGACTCGATTATAAGATAAATAGCAGGGCAAGACCATCACATTAGGAAAGCCACAAAATCCGCACGCTAGAAAAAAGAAATAGAAATTACCAACAATAGCTAATTTTAAAAGTAGAAACTACTAAGAGTAGAAAATTATAAAAATAGAAGATATCAAAGTGAAAATTTCTAAAATTCCAACACCCCCCTCAAGTTAGAGCATAGATATTTATTATGCCCAACTTGCTTACAAACAACTCAAAATTAGGTCTGACAAGTCCTTTGATGCAGATATTTACTATTTGTTGTGCTGTTGGAGTGAAAGACATGCAAATATCTCCACAATCAATCTCTCTTTTATGAAGTGTTTATTAATCTCCACATTTTTTTGCGATTATGTTGCACAACATTTTTTACAATCTTTATGATAGCTTTGTCGTCATTGTACAACTTTATTAGCTTGTTTATCAGGATACATAGCTCTTAAAGAATTCCCTTTAGCCATAACATCTCACATACACCATTAGCCATAGTTTGATATTCTGTCTCGACGCTACTCCTTGCCAACACATTCAGTTTTTTACTTCGCCATGTAATCAAATTTCCTCAAACATAAGTACAGTATTTGAACGTTGACTCCTGTCAACAACCGAGCCTACTCGATCTGCATCTGTGTATGCCTCTATGTTCGGTTGTGTTGTCTTCTGAAAGAGTAAACTATTACCTGATATACTTTTTAGATATCTGAGAATCCTGTTAACCGCTTCAATGTGTTTCTCAGAGGGTGAATGCATAACTTGACTTACTAAACTTACAACAAATGCAATATCTGGCCTTGTATGTGATAAGCATATCAAAATTCCCACCAACTTTTCATATTGAGCTATATTCACTGGGTTACCTTCCTTCTCATCTCTTAGTTTCAATTGTGTTCGATTGGATTGTCTACAGGCCCACAACCACTCCCAGTTTCCTTTAGAAGATCAAAAATATATTTATGTTGGGGAACAACAATCGTTTTCAGCCTTTCTTTGATCTAGCAACCTCCATTTCAAAGAAGTGCCTTAGAGATCCTAAGTCATCTCCAGTGATGATTATATTGTCTACATACACAATCAGTATGACTATTTTTCAATTATTTGAATGTGTGAAGAATATTATACGATCTCCTTGCCCTTGAGTGTACCTTTGATATTTAACAAACATTATACATTTCTCAAACCATGTTCTCAGTGATTACTTCAACCTGTATAAAAATTATTTTAGTTTACACACTTTTGTGCCGAATTTTTCACTAAATTCAACCATGCTCTCGGTGACTACTTCAACCTGTATAAGAATATATCTAAGTAATTAGTGCAATAGGTTTGAGTGAATTTCTTGGCAATCAATCGAGCTTTGTACCGTTCTAGAGAGCCATTAAAATTATACTTAACTTTAAACACCCATTTCATTTGACAGTTTATTTCCTCTAGGTAGATCAACAAATTCTCACATTTTTTTTTCAGAGCTTCATCTCCTCAAAGATAGCTTAAGAACTTTCAGAGCATCTTGTACAAATATTAAGAATCTCCTTATAAGAAAAATATGTGGTAAAAGCCCAAAAAATGAGAGATTTTCATATGATATATAATTAGACAATGGATGTTGGGTGCAAGACCTCACCGCCTTACAAGTAGCAATGAGATAACTAAAATCATTAGATTTAGGATTAAGGGTAGAGTCATGTTTAGGACTAGAAGACTTATAACATTAAGATGAAGTGGACCGATCATGGGGTAAAGACTCAATGAGGATATTACCTGGAGGATTCATGGAGTTTAGGCAATGCAAATGATTTGTGTATTCTTTCTTTTTAGTTGTCATTCGTCGCGAGTATGTAACAATGTTGTATTTCTTTTTCCTGTTTTCTTTTTCTTAGTAGTTCTGGATTATGAACATCATAAGATGGTATTGTAGGAAGATTTGAACCGTTTTTATTATTTAAAAACAATTGAACTACTTTCTTCTAATAGAATATAACTTGGATTTTCAGATTGAATAATCAAGATTTGAAAGATATTATTTTGTGAGTCTTTAGTTTGAAAAATGTCTTGAAAATTAGTAGTCGAATCTTTTTTTGGCCCCTTCTCCCTGGAAGATGAGGTGAAAATGGGTTGTAGGTTAAAAAAAAGGTGATATCCAGGAAAACAAATATTTTTTTAGAAGTATGATCAAAACATTTATACCTTCTTTGGGTGGGAGCACAACCAACAAATACACATTTTATGGCTCGGGGTTTAAGTATTCCTTGGTTATGACTATAAATGTAAACAAATGCAATACACCAAAATATCTTTAAATGTATAAGAAGATGAAAGTTGATTTGTTGGGTAAATTTTATGAAAAATATCATGTGTATCAAAGTTCAAAATTTTATTGGGTGTTCTATTTTTGAGGAATATAACAGTAATAACGACTTCACCCCAAAGATATTTTGGCACCTAATTTCTAAATAACAATGCCCGAGCTATATTTAATAACTGTTTGTTGTTTCTTTTAGTTCACCATTTTGTTGTGGGGTGTCGACATAAGATTTTTGATAAACTATCATTTTTGCAAAAAATTGACCTAAAATATTTTTGAATCACTTTCGACTATTACCACTTTGTAATATTTGAATAAATTTTTGAAACTGTATTTGTACATGTTGTAAAAAATTTTAAAAATTATTTTCACTTAAGATTAATTTTTCATTAAATGCACCCAAGTTAATCTTTTGCCATCATCAAAAAAGGTAACAAAACATTTTTTTCAGGGTATGTAAGATGTTTACAAGGATCCCAAGTATTACTATGAATCAGAGTAAGATATATAGTTGGTTTATAGATTTTAGAAGGAAAAGGCACGATGATGTTTGACAAACTATTAGACTTCACACTGGAAAGATGTCAAATTTTTATTTTGAAATAAACGGGAAACAATAATTTAATCACTAGAAACTATGATGACATAATCTATAATACCATAACATAATTTCATTATCTTTGAAAAAAAATCAGAATTTAAACAAATACTTTTATATTGTTCATTCACATCAAGTCCATTTCCAAAATAATAGAATTCATTATTTTCGTTAGCACTGTTAATATCCTTCAAGTGGACAATTTCTAAAACTCAAAATAGGAAGAGTAGAAATTAGCTTGACATTGAAAATCAGAAGTAATTTTACTAATGAATAATAGATTACAAAATAAATTGGGAACAAGAAACATATCACAAGGGGTTAACAATGAAGTGAGTTTGACAGTTTTTATCCCAACAATTATTGAGAGGAAAATATCGCAATTTTGACTCTTTTATTGCCTCCACAAGATCTATAAGATGAGAATAATTTAGAACTAATCATATGATTAGTTGCATCAGAATCAATTATTCAAGAATGAATAAAATTTGGGTGAGCACCTAGTGATACAATGGCTAGAAAGTTGCCCTTCTTTATGTTTAGATTTTGGAGTCAGTTACACTTTGGAGATCGAACAACTTGTGCTGGTGCTCTAATTGTTCCTTGGTGAAAAGTATTGTATCTGAGTTGGTAGAGCGCTCCTGAGTTTCATCAGTAGTTGCTTGATAGGTCCGACCTTCATGTTTAGATTTTGGTCTCCAATTTGCAGGTTTATCATGAAGCTTGCAACACGTCTCCGTCGTATGCCATGATTTTTTGTAATGCTCGTATCACCATATGTAGGGCGAATTAGTTTTGGTATTACTAGAAATAGTATAAGGGTCTGTTTGGGGCAGCTGCAGCTTATCCAGCTTCTGCTGATAAGCAGCTTATTCTGATAATCTGCTGATAATCTGCTGATTATCAGCTGATCCGGATAAGCTGTCTGGCTGTTTGGTTGGCGCTTATGGAAAACAGCTGATTCCGAAAAATTGACCATTCTGCCCCTGTTCTGAATAAGCAGTTTAGCTGTTTGGTTAGTGCGTTTTGTAAACAGCTTACGTGGAAAAAAAATTTTAATTAAATGAATAATCTGTATTACATAGTAAATTTCACAATTACTTGAAATTGTTTGTAAGCATGCATGTTCTCCATTAATTCAGAATGAATGCTAAATGAGGTTACATTAAAGACATTCATTTTGTTATATCCGTTAGTAGAGGAAACAAACTAGCTTGGATAATTTGAAAATGTAAATATTTCAGTTACATTTTTCTACTCCGCAAAAGTACAGAAATTGTCATT
>JXCR01133811.1:75283-88940 GCA_002079205.1 Phalaenopsis hybrid cultivar | reverse complement strand
GATGACTTGATCTTCACAGGAAACAATCCAAGCATGTTTGAAAAGTTCAATGAAGCGATGACAAAGGAGTTCGAAATGACAGATATTGGGCTCATGGCATTCTACCTTGGCATTGAAGTCAAGCAAACGGAAGATGAGATCTTCATCTCTCAAGAAGGTTATGCAAGGGAGATATTGAAGAAATTCAAGATGGAGAATAGCCAACCTATAAAACCCCCTTTAGAATGCAGAATCAAGTTATCAAAGTTTGATGAGGGAAAAAGAATTGATCCAACGTTTTTCAAGAGTTTGGTTGGTAGTTTGCGCTACTTAACATGCACAAGACCTGATATTCTGCTGTTGGATTTTTCAGTCGCTACCTGGAGACTCCGACTGTTACCCATCTGAAGACTGCTAAAAGAATTATGCATTATATCAAAAGTACAATTGATTTTGGCTTATTTTACTCATCATCCAACAATTTCAAGCTTGTAGGATATAGCGGCAGTGATTGGGCTGGAGAAATGGATGATAGAAAGAGCACTACAGGGTTCGTGTTCTTCATAGGAGTCACTGCTTTCACTTAAATGTCAAAGAAACAACCAATTATCACTCTTTCTACTTGCGAAGCAGAGTACGTGANTAAGAGTGAAGCTTCTTCCATAAGTTGTGTTTTTAGCCTTTGTCATTTCCTAAAAGTTTTTCCATTCCAACATGGATACCCAATGTCATTGCTCAGTCGATAGAAATGGGCACGTATGATGAAGTCTCTACAGAGCCAAAATCAGAGGTGATGAAAGTGGAGTGCACTATAGCCCAAGCCGTTGGAGGCTGCTCAAAATTTTGTGCTAGTGGATGCAAAGAATGCCACGGGGAACTCCATAGAAGAAGTTCATAAGAAACTCAGCAGAAATAAGGCGGTGTGTTGATGAAAAAGAATGAGAAGTCGGATGAAGAAAAAGAGGATATGACAGATCTTATGGAAGAAGAGTTTGGTGAAATTAATGTTGAGAGTTGTGCTTCTTCGGCTTCACTAGAGGTACTGCCTATAACAGATGAAAACAATCAAAATGAAGCTATGGAATGTCTGAACAAATCAGCCGTCCAACAAAAGCAATTGGAAGAGATGATGATATCAATGACAACTTTTCACTGTATACCTTGGCAATGAAAACGAGGGTCTATGCTTTCTTTCATCACAATAACTATGTAGAAATGACCCGAGATGATGTGTGAGGTCGAAAAGTTAACTATAAAATTTCTCAACTAGTTAAGCTAGATAATGATTAAATTAGATGTAACTTAGAGAAAACATGATTTAGAAGTTTAAAAAATGACTGATGTACGTAATTTTTTAATTTTATAAGAACATTGAAAGATTTAACGATATTAAAATTATTTCTACTAACAATAGCAAGTTACAATGGGCCTCCCTTTCCATAAATCAAAAAAGATTTCACCAATATAGATGAGATTGCAATTATGCTAATGCAGATCATATAGGGGAGTAAACAAGTCAAATTTGAGCGAGCTCAATTGATGTACTTTTCGGCTTGTTCGAAAGTTTTCTCCTATGAAATAGACTCTTGTAAGAAAAAAGTTTGTAAATAGCATCTTCATATTCAACTCAATTAATTTGAAATGCATTTATTCATTTCAGCTCTTATTTAGCTTGAAGTTAACTTGAACGATGTTAAAACGAACAAAATTTAATATTTATAGATATAGCTTAAAAAATGAATGAATATCCTAATAAGATTATTTATTCAATTATTTGATTCATATGAGCAGAACACAATCAACCAAAATTTTTTTGTGTTCGACTATTTTATACATCAAGCCTGAAAAATTATTCATCTTCGACTCACTTAACAAATTCATTAAATACAAGCAACTTGCAAGTCAAACACAAACTGTTTGTGAACGATGACTTTCTTTGACAGCCCCAATATCACCGGTCGGCAGAATTCCATCAAGCATTAGGATAGTCTTTATTTAAATAGTAAAAGTGATGGAAGGGGTGAAGGTCATTAGAAAGAGACAAATCAATTCTTCTCTCGAATGGAGACACGTGAACTAAATGCCAGAACAAGCGCAAAGTGGAGGGCATTGAACATGGCTTTTCCTGTCGCAAGAACTTAAAGCTCAAATGCATTTTGTGCTCTTGAAAGGAGTTGCCAATCTCATATGCTTTATAAAAGTATTGATTGTATTTTTGGAACAGTAAGACTGCCTGGTGGTCTTCCATCTTCTTCATGCGCTTTTATGGCTGCTTGACCTCTGTTTTGTAGTTTTGTACATCTCACGCCAGCAAGTGTAATTTTCTTAAGATTTTAGCTGAGAAAAAAAACACTAAAAAACGAATTATGATGGCGGAGATATTCATATACGAGCTTATAGCCAAGCAACCACATCCTGCTGGCAGCACCCCATAGTGCTAATTTTCCAACGAGCTAATATTTTCAACAAGCTTGACTGCTAAATTTCTTGAGTTAACTGTTTGATTACTATTAATGTCTCTTCTGTAAATTGCGTAATGATGATGCAATCATGGTTACATAGAATATATATTTATGTTTATGTGGGCTGTATATTACTCTTCGTACATCGGCCACAAGTAACTTATCATCTCTGTTCAGCAATGAGATATGGCGACGGCTGAGTTTGAGAAGAGATGGTCTCTTCAGGGAGTCACCGCTTTGGTCACCGGTGGCTCCAAAGGCATAGGGTTTGCTCTCTCCTCCTTCTAATTTCTACTAATTTTTTTGAAGATCAATGAAGTCTATATCAATCATATTTAACCATATTATATTATAAAGGAAAGCAATTGTTGAAGAGTTAGCAAGACTGGGAGCAAAAGTACACGCATGTGCTCGAAATCAACAAGAACTCGATAAATCTTTGCAGCACTGGAAAAGCTTGAAGCTTGATGTAACAGCCTCTGTCTGTGATGTTTCTTCTCGAGCTGAGATAGAGAAACTAATGGACAATGTCTCTTCTTTGTTCCAAGGAAAGCTCAACATACTTGGAAGTAACTAAATGCATTTTAATTGTATATAGACAGAGAGAGATTCTGTGCCTATAAGTAGTTATACTTAAAATGCTTGCATGTATCTAGATTAATAACGCAGGGACAAGTTTATTTAAGACTGTTCTAGAATTTACAGAAGAAGATTATGATTTTTTATTGTCAACAAATTTGGAATCTGCATTCCATTTGAGTCAACTGGCTCACCCACTTCTCAAGGCTTCGGGAATTGGCAGTATTGTGTTCATTTCCTCTGTGGGAGGTTTATTTGGATTTCCAGAATTAAGTGTCTATGATATCACTAGAGGTAAGTCGCAAAATGTAGGATTTTTTTTTTTTTGGTGGTGGATATATTAGCATTTTGATATGACATATTAGACATTTTGTGGTTAGTCAAGACAAAATTTTGATATGACATGAAAGAAATCTAATTGAAGGACTAGTTTTTCCATAATTAGTTCATTTTTTTTTTAAAGTAGAGTAGTTTACTATGGAATTTCACCACTACTTTCCAGTTTTTCTTAATTCTGTTATTTTTGAAATTGTAGTCATTCAGTATTTTTGAGCAAAGTTGTGCTAAAGTGCCATAATCAGATACTCCGAGGACCAAAATAGACACTAGATTTTATTTTTTAAGCGATCAAACATAACTGTGAGCTCAAATTTTTATATTGAGGGATATTGAGGGGGAAATGGGAGCCATTTGATCCCACACTCACTCTGTTAATATTTGTATTTTCTCTTAATTAGTTCATCTCTCTCTTACTTTCATCATGATGTTCCTTGGCATATTTATTTAGAAAAGAGGTTACAGAATTCAGGGATACCTCATGGGGTTACTAACAGACATATTTATAACCTCAGGAGTAAACCCTAGACACAATATGTAATTACAACATTACCCCAACACCATACCGCGTGGCTTTGCCCCCGCACCCCAACCCACGTAACTTCTCAATTTTGACATATTTTTTCTGCTTCGCTTCGCTTCGATCCAACGTTTATCTCTATATGGTATATGAGTTACTGTTTGCTTGAGAAAATCTTCTTTTAATTTTGATATTGCTTCATTTAAAACATATATATTATAATGCTCTACAATAGTAAAAAAGTTTCAGAAATAAAAGAAGGAAAGTTACAGGTTATGGTAGAATACACAACTTTTATAATTTGAATAAATAAATTCATTCAAGTAAGTTTATTTCATCATATTTTTATTTATTAAACTAATAAGGGAAATACTGTGATCCACTATTGCTGTTGTTAAATATAATTGTTGGATCTCGCATTTCTAGTTTTGGCTCCAGTCTTAAGAGGCCTACGTATTGTCCACCTGGTCGGTTTATCGCCTCAGTCAAATACCCATATTTACAAGGTCTTGGGCAGATCTTATCGTTGCTTGTGTGAGGTATTCAATGAGCTTGCTGCTATGATGATTTACGTTTTACCCGTGGAAAATCTTGTCACTATCGGACGAAGGAGTATCTCCAGAGTTTTGACCTGTCCCAATTTTAGAGACGCAGATTCACTGGCGTGACGATGGCTTGTCAGCTTTTTATTTTTTTTCTTTCCTCTTGAAATGCATACAATAATAACGCATCACTTTATCCCTAATATATTATAATAATATTGAAAAACACACATACATATATATTTACACGGAAAGCCACACAAAATTTTTATATAGTAGCAAACACGTGACAGTGCAATTAATATAAAACAATTTATGGTGAATCAACAATTTTTTTATAAAAGAGTATGAAGTGTCACTTTTATATACATATACAATTTAAGAAAAATATAATTTTTTGGGCATGCGTATCCTAAATAATTTATTTTTAGCTTAATAAACAATAAATAAATGTGTAATTCGATGTTCACTTTATTTTTTATTTTTAATAAATGTTATTCTTAGAATTTAATATCTATTATTTTTATTTTTATATATTATGAATTTTTTATTTTCATAAATTATTGAAGGGCTTAACTATTTTTTCATAACTTCTTGCACTTTTTTTCTGTTTCCGAAATTATGATAATCTTTTCTTTATTTTTTTATCTTTATAAATATTTTGTCTATATAATATTAATTTTTTTAATAGGTTAATATTTATTTATTTACGTGTTTATTATATATTTGTTTAAAATTTTGATAATTTATGTAAATCGACCATAATAATATGTCAATGTACATCCCGATTTTGTAGCATTTGACATGAACTTATTCCATATATACCGTGTGATATCCACATCACGTGTTGTATGTACGTATCGATACCCCAAAACGTAAACAGAATATGACAAAAAAAGTGGAGATGCTTCTTGACTTCACAAAATTATCTTTTTTTTAATAAAAAATTTATATATTTATATATATAACACCTAAAATTGAACATTGTATATCAAAAATATGTCGGCGTTGATTATGAGGAGATTTAACAATCAAGAGAAGAATGGTATGATGTAGAAGGGCCTACTCAATAAAAGACTCTTGAGGCTCACTTATCCGACCAAGTCCAGTTGTCGGAGCCAAAGCCGACAAAACCAAAACTTATCGAGTCATGAAAGACAACCTAACTATTATGAGGCATTTGGTCAAAAACAAAATAGAGACATCCAATTAAATTTTTCATGAAGAAACTAACTCGAGGGACGACCTAGCCCCTAAGCATCTCCAATCATGCCAGGGAAATCCTAAGACTCTCTCATCTATCATAAAAAATTGACACTCAGACTAAATCAACAGAATCAATCCTACCAAGCAGAAATCAATCAAGCTCAGCCAATAGGTAGTGCCAACCAGGCCTAGCAGACTAAAATGGTCCTTACAAACCGAAGTTAAATAAGCTCGCCCGGCGGAGCTACTCATACTTGTAAAATATTAAAAATACTTTGTACAACCCCCATTAAAGCAGGGGAAAAATTGTAACATCAATATATTATAATTTCAACATATAAATAGGGATATCATTTTATGAAAAAGAGATGGCAAAAATGGCAAAAAAAAAAAAAGGGAACGCTAACACAATTGATATAATTTATTGATTATTATTGTCCACTCTGCTCTCTCTCTTTCCTTTGTTGCAATCTAATTCATCAGGCCAGACAAATGAGGATTTGAAAAATATCTAAATTTTCGAATTCATAAATTTATATTTAAGATAAAGTATTTTATTTGTGAAATATTAATACCGATTATATTTTTGATTGGATGTTAAAATTTTGTGTGTGTGTGTGTGTGTGTGTGTGTGTGTGGTATTTGACAGAAGCTCAAATACTGATTTCTCATGCGCATGACAAGAGCCCTCGTCATGTGTCTAAATATTCGAGAATCAAGCGCCACTGAAGATCGAACCCGTGACCAGAGGGGAGTTACAGTGAACCTCGCCAACCAACAAGGCACAGCTTGTGGCGCACACGTGTCTGCGCGCTCACACACACAGATATATATATATATATATATATAATTGTTGGTGGTACGATCATTGTAAGTTCTCTCAGGTCAAGGGTTTGGTCATAACGTGGCACGGGGGCTTTGAAATTTTAAGCACATGGTGCGGACTCTCATCATGAGACAAAAAAAGCGCATCATAAATCGATCTTTAAGCCTCTGCCAAATATCGATTTTCTTTTTAAATATATTTATTATTCTAAGTGTTAGATGCATAACCACACAAGAATTGTATGGTATGTACGTAAATGTCCTTCTGTCTTGGTACGGACAAGTATCTCTTACTGAGTGCGTGACCCAAAGAGTAATTGGGAAAACGGGTTTTTATAGTTTATACATCTTTAGTTTTGAGAAAAACAAGGTATTCTAAATATATTTTATAATAATAAAATAAATTAAAAAAAAAACTTTAGAGTAGTTTAAAAAATTAATTTCAAGCTGCATACTTAAAAATTATTTAAAAAAAAAATCATTACAAAAGATACAAAAAAAATATTTAAAATTGATTCCTTGGCATTAGGCAATTATGTATATACTATTTTCTTATTCACATCTCATAAAATAAAATCAAATATATTTTAAAATGGTTTTAAGATGTATTAAGGTTGAAAGTTAATATTATGCATTTAATTTGTATGTTAACTCTTTGTACCATAATATTATATATTATTGCATTAGGTGCATATAAGTACAATAATGTTCTATATTATTGCATTAGGAGCATTTATGCATGTAAATTTCACACCAACCATTGAGTGGGAACCGAAAGACTTAAAACCTATTTTAAATCCGGCAGACAATTGGGTCAGATTAGTCCAAAGTGTACTAAGTGATTAGGTGTCAAAAGTTATTGCTCCTAAAGGACATACAATTACAACCTAATGTTACTTATGCCTCATATATCAGAATTTGGAGTCCCTTGAAGTGAAGATGTGTGTCTCTTGGAGTTAAGTAGGTTAGGAGGAGGAGTACTAGTAATTTTATCTGTGGGTTTTATCTATATATATGATGTGTAATCCAATGAGTATATATTGGACTCCTCTGAAATAGTGAAATTTGTCGCTCTGCTCTCGAGGAAATAGACACATTGCCGAACCTCGTTAAATCTGTGTGTTCTTCTGAATTTGTGNTATATATATATATATATATATATATGATGTGTAATCCTATGAGTATATATTGGACTTATCTGAAATAGTGAAATTTGCCGCTCTGCTCCCAAGGAAATATGCACATTGCCGAACCTCGTTAAATCTCTGTGTGTTCTTCTGGATTTGTGTCGATTACTACTTTTATTCGTCCTAATTTCTCAACACCTAGTAGAAATAGAATTATGAAATCACACGCCATCCATATGAGCCCCATGGGCCAACAATAATTGTTGCATGCAAAGCTTTCAATCAAATTTCAAATCCATGTAACGAATCTGATGGAAGTCGCTAAATAAATTTAAAAAAGCATGGGTTCATTTGGGATATTTTCTGTTTTTTATGATTCTTCTTTTTTTCATTTTGTTGATGCTATACTATGAATATAAATATATATAGTATACTAATATGTCATATTGTTTCAAGGATAACTTTTTGTATCTTTAAAACAAACGAAACAAAAAACAAAAATAAAAATTTTAGGAGCATCTGATCCGTGCCAAATATTAGTTAATGAACATATTCATTTTGTTGAATTCAAAAGTGTCCTGAAAATACACCCAAATTATAGAACTTTATTCAAGGAAATTCAAGAGTGACTCTAGTAGAAAATGACAAGAATATAAAACTTTCATTCATAGTATAGGTCCACTATTTATAGGGATAGGCGTCAGTGTTACAAAATTACAGGTCAATCTCTTTATCATTAAATTTTAAAAGGTTTTTTAGTAATTATAAAGATATTTAAATATACTAAAACTGACAGATTGATGTCGGTTGGCGAGAAGTTCACTGGCCGTTCGCCTGACCTTAACTCCATCGATATTTGATCTGAAACTCAACAATCTACCGATCGGCCCTAANGCGCCCTTGACCACGTCCTCTTGTAGATCTTTCTCCTTTCTCATAGTTATTGTTGGTACTCCATCCTTGCTTACTAGGNGAATATAAAACTTTCATTCATAGTATAGGTCCACTATTTATAGGGATAGGCGTCAGTGTTACAAAATTACAGGTCAATCTCTTTATCATTAAATTTTAAAAGGTTTTTTAGTAATTATAAAGATATTTAAATATACTAAAACTGACAGATTGATGTCGGTTGGCGAGAAGTTCACTGGCCGTTCGCCTGACCTTAACTCCATCGATATTTGATCTGAAACTCAACAATCTACCGATCGGCCCTAAGGCTGATTGTCCTCCGATAGGAAATCCTATGGCTCGTCCTTACGATCGATCTATCCAAAAGCCTTCCTTCCTAGCATTAATCATTCTATTACTAAAGGAAATGTCGATCAAACGTGTCATCTTTATGAGCCGTCCATTCTATCTTGAGATTCATGTTGATATATTTTTTGTGTACCTATTTCCAATATTTTGTGATCTAAAATCATAAAAGTTAGGGTTGAACATGAAAGATAACAGTTGAAAATATTACATTAAATTATATGGGATAATATTTATGAAAAGATTTTCTCTACTTCCGCATATTATCATGCCTCAAAGCCTGTAAAAGTCATATCATGGATAAATAAATTATTCTGCCCCAGATTAACCTCAAGAAAAAAATAAGCTCCACGGTTTAACTAGACAATTTTGCCATTTAAATGAAGTAGGGACAGATGCTGGAACGAAGCGGAGCAGAGCGGAGCGAAGCGGAAGAATCTGTCCAAATTGGGAAGTTACGTGGGTTTGGGGTGCAGGGGCAAAGCCCCGCGGTATGATACAGGCATAATGCTGTAATTACATATTGTGCTTAGAGTTTACTCCTGAGATTATAAATAGGTCTGTTAGTAACCCCAGGAGGTATCCTCTATTCTATAATCTCATTTCTAAATATTAAAAAAAACTCGCCGCTCTGCTCCCGAGGCGTAGACATCTTTGCCGAACCTCGTTAAATTTTTGTGTTCTTCTGAATTTGTGTCGACTATTGTTTTTCTTTGCCCTATTTTCTCAACAGTATTATATACAATATTTATATTTTTTATTGTCTTTCTCGTTCTCTTTCTTTCTCTCTTCTCAGGGCTCCCATACCAATATTTCACAATGAACGAAAAAAAGCATAAATGACACCACTCAAAATTTCTCTTTATAATGATTGGAAGGTACAAGAATACAACTCCAAATCTTCTCTTGATCCCCCAAAAAAAATTTCATGTTCCAAAATCAACATCTAAGACTTCACCGCTCGTGTAAAAAGCCCTTTGAGATCATTGTGTCTATAAGAATTTGTTGTCAATCTTGAATCAGGGATTGAGGGTTTGTTTGGGGCAGCTGCAATTTATCCAGCTTGTGTTGATAAACAGCTTATTCTGATAATCTGCTGATGACCAGCTGATTTGGATAAACTGAACGGTTGTTTGGTTGGTGTGTTTTGAGAACAGTTGATTCTGGATAAATGATTAATATGTCCCTGTTTCATTTTAATTTTGTAGAGCCATTCATGACATCATTTCGACAAACAGATGTTGTTTGTTTGCTAATTATAAATCCTCGCAGAAAAAATACACGAAATTAACATATTAGTGGAGGTAAAAAAAAGAGTACAGTGAAAAAACAACGAAGATCGAAGAAGAAGATCGGGGTAACGATTCTTCCAAACCAAGAACAAAAAATCAAACAGATGAGAAAGAACATCAACCCAATTCCTACTTATATGTACGCAGTTAAACACATAGCAAGAGACGATGAAATAGCAAGAAGTCGCATATATCATCTCTGCAAATGCCAAAGAAGGAAGACTAGAAATGCGAAGGAATTGTTTTACTTATTAAGAGAAATGTCGAAGAAGAAAAGAGGGAAAACTTCAGGGATCGTAGAGGAGAACCGCTTAGGCTATGCGAAATGCGAAGGAGACCGAGAGACTTCAGGGATCGTAGAGGAGAACCACCGAGAGACTTCAGGGATCGTAGCGGAGAACCGCTTAGGGTGTGTGAAATGCGAAGGAGACCGAGAGAAGGCGGATGCGTATAATAGCAGGGTAACGGGGGTTATACTTGGATCGAAAACGCGGACCGCGGGAGTTGTCCCACGGTCCGTGTCTTTTACAAATTTCAAAACGTTGTTTTCAATAATCGCCCAATAAGTGCGAACCAAACAGTGAGGCGGCGTTTTCAAAACGCCGCCCGCCCTTATAAACTACCCCCAAACGGGCCCTGCAAAGGACTGAACTGTCGGGATAATCTCACTGGCCTAATTACGCCGCCCTCGAACTAATTTTTTTTGTGAGGTCNAGAAGAAGATTATGATTTTTTATTGTCAACAAATTTGGAATCTGCATTCCATTTGAGTCAACTGGCTCACCCTCTTCTCAAGGCTTCGAGAATTTGCAGTATTGTGTTCATTTCCTCTGTCGGAGGTTTATTTGGATTTCCAGAATTAAGTGTCTATGGTATCACTAAAGGTAAGTGGCAAAATGTAGGTTTTTTTTTTTTTTTTTTTTTGGTGGTGGATATATTAGCATTTTGATATGACAAATATATAAACATAATCCGTGCCAATTGTCTCTTAAATTTCTTTTTATTTATATAAGTGAAGAATATATAAATGATTGGCTGGAGAGAATTAATATATAGTATTACAAGTAATTAATACTATATACTTGTCAATTATATATAGTATTATTCAAAGAAATACACATCATAAATGTTTCACTTATATATATATATATTGCAATTATGTATATATATAAAATTTGAACTAATATATATAAATTTTATATATATATAGATAAAATTTATATATATTCACACAGACAATTGGCTGGAGAGAATATTTGTGTCTTTTGGAGATAAGTAGGTTAGGAGGAGCGAGGGCGTATTAGTAATTTTATCTGTGNGTAGGAAAGTCCTATGGCTAGACCTACGCTACTAAAGAAATTTCTAGACCTCAACCAAAAGTGAGGTCAACAGACTCACTTAACAAATTCATTAAATACGAACAACTTGCAAGTCAAACACGAACCGTTTGTGGACGATGACTCTCTTTGACAACCCCAATATCACCAGAGCCGGCAGAATTACATCAAGCATTAGGATAGTTTTTATTTAAATAGTAAAAGTGATGGAAGGGGTGACGTGTTGGAAAGAAGAAGCTTTTGGGATATGACAAAGGCTAAAAAACTTATGGAAGAAGCTTCACTCTTATTTATCACCTTAACTTGGCTTGATACAAACTCAAAGACTTTACCCCTATTTATACTAGTGACACCTCCTAAATTAACGGTTATGATTGTGCCACCACAATTACAATCCAATGGCTACAAATAATTCCACACCTACCACACAATAATTCAACACCTACCACACCTACTACACAATAATTTCATACCTACCACATATTCTAGAATAAGCTTATAGAAATTAAGCTTTATTTAAACAACTAATACCAAGTTTATATTTCAACACCCCCTCATAAACTTGATTTTGTGACTCCAAGCAAACTTCTCATTTTAATAAAGTCTTCACTCTTGAGTGGCTTGGTAAAAATATCTACAACTTGGTCTTGAGACTTCACGTACTGCACTTGTATCTCCCTTCTTTTGATACATTCTCTGATGTAGTGATAACACATATCAATATGCTTGCTTCTATTGTGGAAAACGAGATTCTTTGCTAGCGCAATTACAGACTTGTTATCAATATNTGATTGTGCCACCACAATTACAATCCAATGGTTACAAATAATTCCACACCTACCACACAAAAATTCAACACCTACCACACCTACCACACCTACTACACAATAATTTCATACCTACCACATATTCTAGAATAAGCTTATAGAAATTAAGCTTTATTTAAACAACTAAAATCAAGTTTATATTTCAACATGAAGGCCATTAGAGAGAGACAAATCAATTCTTCTCTCGAATGGAGAGAGGTGAACTAAATGCCAAAAACAAGCGCAAAGTTGGGGGCATTGAACATGGCTTTTCCTGTCGCAAGAACTTAAAGCTCAAATGCATTTTGTGCTCTTGAAAGGACTTTTGCCAATCTCATATGCTTTATAAAAGTATTGATTGTATTTTGGAACAGTAAGACTGCCTGGTGGTCTTCCATCTTCTTCATGCGCTTTTATGGCTGCTTGGCCTCTGTTTTGTAGTTTTGTAGATCTCACGCCAGCAAGTGTAATTTTCTTATGATTTTAGTTGAGAAAAAAAAACACTAAAAAACCAATTATGATGGCGGAGATATTCATATACGAGCTTATAGCCAAGCAACCACATCCGGCTGGCAGCACCCCATAGTGCTAATTTTCCAACGAGCTAATATTTTCAACAAGCTTGACTGCTAAATTTCTTGAGTAAACTGTTTGATTACTATTAATGTCTCTTCTGTAAATTGCGTAATTGATGAGGCAACCATGGTTACATAGAATATATATTTATGTTTATGTGGGCTGTATATTAGTCTTCGTACATCGGCCACAAGTAACTTATCATCTCTGTTCAGCAATGAGATATGGCGACGGCTGAGTTTGAGAAGAGATGGTCTCTTCAGGGAGCCACCGCTTTGGTCACCGGTGGCTCCAAAGGCATAGGGTTTTCTCTCTCCTCCTTCTAATTTCTACTAATTTTTTTGAAGATTAATGAAGTCTGTATCAATCATATTTAACCATATTATATTATAAAGGAAAGCAATAGTTGAAGAGTTAGCAAGACTGGGAGCAAAATTACACACATGTGCTCGGAATCAACAAGAACTCGATAAATCTTTGCAGCACTGAAAAAGCTTGAAGCTTGATGTAACAACATCTGTCTGTGATGTTTCTTCTCGAGCTGAGATAGAGAAACTAATGGACAATGTCTCTTCTTTGTTCCAAGGAAAGCTCAACATACTTGGAAGTAACTAAATGCATTTTAATTGTATATAGACAGAGAGAGATTCTGTGCCTATAAGTAGTTATATTTAAAATGCTTGCATGTATCTAGATTAATAACGCAGGGACAAGTTTATTTAAGACTGTTCTAGAATTTACAGAAGAAGATTATGATTTTTTATTGTCAACAAATTTGGAATCTGCATTCCATTTGAGTCAACTGGCTCACCC
>JXCR01133811.1:39441-74876 GCA_002079205.1 Phalaenopsis hybrid cultivar | reverse complement strand
TTAACTCTTTGTACCATAATATTATATATTATTGCATTAGGTGCATATAAGTACAATAATGTTCTATATTATTGCATTAGGAGCATTTATGCATGTAAATTTCACACCAACCATTGAGTGGGAACCGAAAGACTTAAAACCTATTTTAAATCCGGCAGACAATTGGGTCAGATTAGTCCAAAGTGTACTAAGTGATTAGGTGTCAAAAGTTATTGCTCCTAAAGGACATACAATTACAACCTAATGTTACTTATGCCTCATATATCAGAATTTGGAGTCCCTTGAAGTGAAGATGTGTGTCTCTTGGAGTTAAGTAGGTTAGGAGGAGGAGTACTAGTAATTTTATCTGTGGGTTTTATCTATATATATGATGTGTAATCCAATGAGTATATATTGGACTCCTCTGAAATAGTGAAATTTGTCGCTCTGCTCTCGAGGAAATAGACACATTGCCGAACCTCGTTAAATCTGTGTGTTCTTCTGAATTTGTGTCGATTACTACTTTTATTCGTCCTAATTTCTCAACACCTAGTAGAAATAGAATTATGAAATCACACGCCATCCATATGAGCCCCATGGGCCAACAATAATTGTTGCATGCAAAGCTTTCAATCAAATTTCAAATCCATGTAACGAATCTGATGGAAGTCGCTAAATAAATTTAAAAAAGCATGGGTTCATTTGGGATATTTTCTGTTTTTTATGATTCTTCTTTTTTTCATTTTGTTGATGCTATACTATGAATATAAATATATATAGTATACTAATATGTCATATTGTTTCAAGGATAACTTTTTGTATCTTTAAAACAAACGAAACAAAAAACAAAAATAAAAATTTTAGGAGCATCTGATCCGTGCCAAATATTAGTTAATGAACATATTCATTTTGTTGAATTCAAAAGTGTCCTGAAAATACACCCAAATTATAGAACTTTATTCAAGGAAATTCAAGAGTGACTCTAGTAGAAAATGACAAGAATATAAAACTTTCATTCATAGTATAGGTCCACTATTTATAGGGATAGGCGTCAGTGTTACAAAATTACAGGTCAATCTCTTTATCATTAAATTTTAAAAGGTTTTTTAGTAATTATAAAGATATTTAAATATACTAAAACTGACAGATTGATGTCGGTTGGCGAGAAGTTCACTGGCCGTTCGCCTGACCTTAACTCCATCGATATTTGATCTGAAACTCAACAATCTACCGATCGGCCCTAAGGCTGATTGTCCTCCGATAGGAAATCCTATGGCTCGTCCTTACGATCGATCTATCCAAAAGCCTTCCTTCCTAGCATTAATCATTCTATTACTAAAGGAAATGTCGATCAAACGTGTCATCTTTATGAGCCGTCCATTCTATCTTGAGATTCATGTTGATATATTTTTTGTGTACCTATTTCCAATATTTTGTGATCTAAAATCATAAAAGTTAGGGTTGAACATGAAAGATAACAGTTGAAAATATTACATTAAATTATATGGGATAATATTTATGAAAAGATTTTCTCTACTTCCGCATATTATCATGCCTCAAAGCCTGTAAAAGTCATATCATGGATAAATAAATTATTCTGCCCCAGATTAACCTCAAGAAAAAAATAAGCTCCACGGTTTAACTAGACAATTTTGCCACTTAAATGAAGTAGGGACAGATGCTGGAACGAAGCGGAGCGGAGCGGAAGAATCTGTCCAAATTGGGAACTTACGTGGGTTTTGGGTGCAGGGGCAAACCCCCGCGGTATGATACAGGCGTAATGTTGTAATTACATATTGTGCTTAGAGTTTACTCCTAAAGTTATAAATAGGTCTGTTAGTAACCCCAGGAGGTATCCTCTATTCTATAATCTAATTTCTAAATATTAAAAGAAACTCGCCGCTCTGCTCCCGAGGCGTAGACATCTTCGCCGAACCTCATTAAATCTTTGTGTTTTTCTGAATTTGTGTCGACTATTCTTTTTCTTTACCCTATTTTCTCAACATTATTATATACAATATTTATATTTTTTATTGTCTTCCTCGTTCTCTTCCTTTCTCTCTTCTCAGGGCTCTCATACCAATATTTCACAATGAACGAAAAAAAAAGCATAAATGACACCACTCAAAATTTCTCTTTGTAATGATTGGAAGTTACAAGAATACAACTCCAAATCTTCTCTTGATCCCCCAAAAAAAATTTCATGTTCCAAAATCAACATCTAAGACTTCACCGCTCGTGTAGAAAGCCCTTTGAGATCATTGTGTCCATAAGAATTTGTTGTCAATCTTGAATCAGGGATTGAGGGTTTGTTTGGGGCAGCTGCAGTTTATCCAGTTTGTGTTGATAAACAGCTTATTCTGATAATCTGCTGATGACCAGCTGATTTGAATAAACTGAACGGTTGTTTGGTTGGTGTGTTTTGAGAACAGTTGATTCTGGATAAATGATTAATATGCCCCTGTTTCATTTTGATTTTGTAGAGCCATTCATGACATCATTTCGACAAACAGATGTTGTTTGTTTGCTAATTATCATTCCTCACAGAAAAAATACACGAAATTAACATATTCGTGGAGGTAAAAAAAAAGAGTACAGTAAAAAAACAACGAAGATCGAAGAAGAAGATCGGGGTAACGATTCTTCCAAACCAAGAACAAAAAATCAAACAGATGAGAAAAAACATCAACCCAATTCCTACTTATATGTACACAGTTAAACACATAGCAAGAGACGATGAAATAGCAAGAAGTCGCATATAGCATCTCTGCAAATGCCAAAGAAGGAAGACTAGAAATGCGAAGGAATTGTTTTACTTATTAAGAGAAATGTCGAAGAAGAAAAGAGGGAAAACTTCAGGGATCGTAGAGGAGAACCGCTTAGGCTATGCAAAATGCGAAGGAGACCGAGAGACTTCAGGGATCGTAGACGAGAACCACCGAGAGACTTCAGGGATCGTAGCGGAGAACCGCTTAGGGTATGTGAAATGCGAAGGAGACCAAGAGAAGGCGGATGCGTATAAGAGCAGGGTAACAGGGGTAATACTTGGATCGAAAAAGCGGACCGCGGGAGTTGTCCCACGGTCCGTGTCCTTTACAAATTTCAAAGCACTGTTTTCAATAATCGCCCAATAAGTGCGAACCAAACAGCGAGGCGGCATTTTCAAAACGCCGCCCGCACTTATAAACTGCCCCAAAGGGGCCCTGCAAAGGACTGAACTGTCGGGATAATCTCACTGGCCTAATTACGCCGCCCTCGAACTAATTTTTTTTGTGAGGCCTGTGTTTCTAAGCCATGAACGAAGGACCCTTTCTCCAAGCTCCTGCTTGGTGATGTTTCCATGTGGTTGTGTTAGCGCTTGTAGACTCCAAATCCATGAAAAATTTATTGAACACAGTGGACAATAGCGAACCAACAAGGTCAATCGAACAACCTGAATTTTAATTTTTTTAATACCGTATAAAATAAATTAATAATTTTGCTCTTCTCTTCTTATTTANTAAGCCATGAACGAGGGACCCTTTCTCCAAGCTCCTGCTTGGTGATGTTTCCTTGTGGTTGTGTTAGCGCTTGTAGACTCCAAATCCATGAAAAATTTATTGAACACAATGCACAATAGCGAACCAACAAGGTCAATCGAACAACCTGAATTTCAATTTTTTTAATACCGTATAAAATATATTAATAATTTTGCTCTTCTCTTTTTATTTTTATTTACTAACTTAAAAAAAAATAGTTAAAAAAATAATTGACTAAACTTCAATGAGAATTTTAATTTTTTTCATCTCATCTGCCATACCTCTATTAATATTTATTAATTTTGTATTCTATAAAAATATATTAATATATTAAGTTTATCCTCGGAAAAAAAACGAGGCTAATTCCACAAAATGAGGAATGGATTTGCTTCGCTTACTTGCTATCCTCATCTTTCTTGTGAGCTGTGAGCAGAGCATTAGAGGAATATCGAAGAATCATGGCGATGGCTNCTAATTCCACAAAATGAGGAATGGATTTGCTTCGCTTACTTGCTATCCTCATCTTTCTTGTGAGCTGTGAGCTGTGAGCTGGGAGCAGAGCATTAGAGGAATATCGAAGAATCATGGCGATGGCTGTGGCTGACAAAAGATGGTCTCTTCTGGGAAACACCGCTTTAGTCACCGGCGGCACAAAGGGAATCGGGTTCGTTTTTTTTCTTCTCCTCCTTCTTCTTCCTCTTCTCACTTATTTTCCCTCTTAACACTAACTNCGTTTTTTTTCTTCTCCTCCTTCTTCTTCCTCTTCTCACTTATTTTCCCTCTTAACACTAACTAAAAAAAAATTCCAACTTGATTTATTTTCATTCTCGGTGATGTTATTTGAGTTCTGCAGCCTAGCCATAGTGGAAGAACTGTCCCGCCATGGCGCAACTGTGCACACCTGTGCTCGCAGTGAGTCTGAGCTCCATGAATGCCTTCAGAAATGGAAGCTCTTACAACTCAACGTTTCTGGCTCTGTTTGTGATGTCAGCTCTGGAGCTGAAAGAGAGAAACTTATGGAGACAGTCTCTTCCTTGTTCCATGGAAAGCTCAACATACTTGTGAGTAAATAATCTTAAAGAATTTTAATCTTTGATCCTCATCTCACTTATGTATGAGTTTCTGTCAGATTAATAATGCGGGGAGGGGCCTGTTCAAGGACGCTCTGAAATCAACAGTGGAAGATTACTCGATAACGATGGCTACAAATTTGGAATCCGGGTTTCATCTCAGCCAAATCGCACACCCTCTGCTCAAGGCCTCTGGTGGTGGAAGCATTGTCTTCATCTCCTCCATCGCAGGAATCGTTGCTTTGCCTGTTTGCGCCATTTACGGCGCTACTAAAGGTAATTACATGAGCTTTCCTGTTTTTGTGCCTGAAATTTTTGCCTGATTCATATAAGTTTTGTTGCGGTAGATATGAAATTTAAAATAATCGACGACAAAGTGAAAAAATAGAACAAGAAAAATTACACCAAAAAAGAACACACAGATTTATGTGGTTCAACAAATTGCTTCATCCACGGAGTTGCAGAGGATTTTACTAATTGAGGAATTTACACTAGTTGATCGTCTCCAATTACATGAGCAAACTCCTCCTTTCACTTATTCACTTTTCTCTCTTTACACCGAGATACACCGAAGAAGAAGAAATACGTACAAGATAAAATTTGTTTCTCTTCTTGCGCAAGCCACCAAGAAGAAATTAAGAACACTTTCTTCTTTCTTCCAAGCACACAAAATCAAGTAAGAAAGAGTACCTTGTAAAAACACTTTTTTTGTCTTCTGCTTCTCGTAAGCCTCAACAAGAATTCAATCAATCCAAGCAGGAAGTCTCATTTCCTGCTTCCGCGAAATGAAGGAGGCAAGGGTTTTTGTTCTCGCGTGAAGGAGTCGGAAGCTAGAGATTGTGTGGGAGCGGGAGATTGCGAACCAGGGGAGCGAGAGATCGCGAACCACGGGAGCAGGTTCCAGGGCGGAAGAAATACGTGCGGGGGAGGGGGGTTTGTCTTTTAGCCGTCTCCACTCCGAACATATCTCTCACTTGGAGACCGGTACACAGACTACAACTTTTCTTCCTCAAACTGATGTCCTCCACTGGCGGCATATCCCTTTTCTTCAAATGTGTTATCATCCACCTCATTAACTCAAGACCTCTGTCTTCAAGCAAGAAGACCAACTGAAGTTGCACACAACTTCAGTTTCTCTAGAGTAACACCCTTTGTCAACATCTCAGCAGGGTCCTGACTTCCACAAATTTTCTCAAGTAACAACCGTCTGTCATCCAACAATGACCGAATGAAGTGATTCCTGATATGAATGTGCTTAGTCATGGACTGATGACTAAAAATATTGTGCTCTGACTATCGATGTAGAGAATTCCCTTCTGATTCTTCTTGCCTAATTCTTCCAAGAAGCCCTGTAGACATATCATCTCCTTTGCAGCCTCGTACCTTTGAACTCTTTCCTGAGAAACACAAGCAAGTTTCTGCAAAGCCTCTTAGATATCTCAAGATCCACTTCATTGCTTCCTAATGTTCCTTTCCTTGATTACTTATGTATCTACTAACAACTCTCACTGTATGAGCAATATTCGGTCTGTTGCAAACCATAACATATATAAGTGAACCAATAGCTTAAGCATAAGGAACCTTACTCATATGATCTTGTTCCTCCTCTGACTTGGGTGACTGATTCTTGCTGAGTCTGAAGTAAATTCCCAAGGATGTGCCAACTGGTTTGGCCTTATCCATGTTGAACCTGTTAAGTATATTTTTCACATACTCATCATGAGAGAGTCTCAACATTGCTCTGACTTTATCTCTGACAATTCTCATACCAAGGATTTGTTTTACAGCTCCTAAATTCTTAATTGCAAAATGTTATGACATCTGCCCCTTCAGATTATTGATCTCCTCAATATTAGCAACTACAATAAGCATATCATCCACATACAGCAGTAGGATGATATAGGAATTGTCAAAATACCTGACATAGCAATAGTGATCTGCCTGACATCTGCTGTACCCTGCACTGTGCATGAAATTATCAAATTTCTTGTACCACTGTCTAGGAGCTTGCTTCAGGCCATACAAGCTCTTCTTCAATCTGCAAACTGATTCTTTCTTTCAATGTACCACGGACCCTTCAGGTTGGTGCATCTAGATGTCTTCTTTAAGATCCCCATGAAGAAAGACTTTCTTCACATCTAACTGCTCAAGGAAGAGATCATCAGTGGTCACCATAGACAGTACCATTCTGATGTTGTAAGCTTCACCACATGAGAGAAAATATCGTAATAATCAATATCGTGCTCCTGCTGAAAACCTTTTACAACAAGTCTAGCACTGTACCTCTTACTGATATCATGCTCAGTCTTCACCCGGTACACCCACTTGTTGTATAATGTCTTCTTCCCAGTTAGAAGATCTGCTAACTCCCAAGTCTGATTTTCAAGCAGAGAATTCATCTCCTCCTTCATGGCAAACTCCCACTTGCTCGAATTTTCATCTTGTAAGGTTTATTCATAACTCTGAGGTTCTCCACCATCTGTCAACAGAATGTAGTTCAAAGTTTGAGAATAATGTTGTGGAGAACGTCTAGCCCTTTCTGACCTTCGAACTACAACTGTAGAGGTAGACTGCTCTGAAACTAACTGTGGAACAATAGGAGTGGATGCCTCGGATCCACTCTCCTCATCACCTGCAATTCTGCCCTGCACTGTGACATATGGTAAATCATCAAATCTTACCAATTCAGATTCCTTCAGTGCTGTTTCAAAAACTGTATTGGACTTGTCCTTGTACATAACATTCCCATTAAAAATTACGTTCCTGCTCCTTATGATCCTCCGACCCTGATCATCCCAGAAATGATACCCATATGACTCGTCTTCGTAGCCAATGAAGTAACACTTCTTTGACTTAACCTCAAGTTTACTTCGAGCTTCAGGATTAATGAAAATATAAGAAAGACAACCAAAAGCCTTAAGGTGAGAAAATTTTACATCTTTTCCACTCCAGACTTCTTCAGGTAAATCACAGTTTAATATAACATATGACATCATGTTGATCAAATAAACTGCAGTACTGACTGTTTTTGCCTAGAAAGTATGTGATAGTCTAGCGTGCAATCTCGTATTTCTAGCCCACTCATTAAGGGTCTTGTTCATGCACTCTGCAATATCATTTTGTTGTGGTGTCCCTGGAATGGTCTTTTCCATTCTGATTCTCTGAGCTGCACAGTACTCCTTGAACCCAAAATCAATATACTCACCACCATTATCAGACCTCAGACATTTCAGCTTTAAGCATATCTCTGTCTCAACCATAGCCTTCCAAGTCCTGAACACACTGAATACATCAGATTTATACTTCAAGAAATAACTCATACCTTTCTGTTATGATCATCAATAAATGTGACGTAGTAACGAGAGCCTCTAAGAGATGTCACTGGAGAAGGACCCCACACATCTGTGTGTACAATATTCAGCTTTCCTGCCTTTGGTGTTCTGCCACTTTTCAAGAAACAAACTTTTCTTTGTTTCCCCATAATGCAACTCTCGCACATGCTGAAATCAATTGACTTCAGTTCAGGTAGCTTGTCTTTGGACTGAAGTTCCTTCATACATCTCTGACTCATGTGACCAAGTCTACAATGTCACAACTCTGTTGTGCTCTCTACAACAGTAGTATCAACACTGTTAATTAAATCAATAGTCATATATAGCAAAAATATTTTCTGACCGCGAGCCAGTACCAATGCACCTTCAGTAACCTTCCAGGTGTTATCTGAGAAAATTGTTGAATGTCCATATTCATGAAGTTGCCCAACATAAATGAGGTTCTTCTTCAGTTCAGGAATGTGTCTGATCTTTTGCAAATTCCACTTGTTCTTATTTGGAAGTGCAATGTCAATATCTCACATTCCTACCACATTCAGAGCTTCTTCATTTGTCAGATATACTTTCCCAAAATCACCTACAACATAGTTCCGCATCAATTCCCGATGGAAAGTTGTATGAAAAGAAGCTCCTGAATCCAGTATTCAGTCATCAACAGAACTATGAACTGTCAGCAGTAGTGCATCATGTGATTCTTCAGTTACCACATTTGCACCGTCGTTTTCTTTCTTCATAGAATTCCTGCAGTTCCTCTTTATGTGGACAGTTTTGGCAAAATTCCAGCAAGTTACTTTATTACCAGACCTTGACTTACTCCTGCTTCTGTTCTTTGATTTTGATCTTCCTCTGTTTGAGTTTTTTTTTTGTGATCCCCCTATGAAATCAACATTTAATGCTGAACTCGAACCTGAGATCTCCCCAGAATCTTTCCTGCGCACCTCCTCAGACAAAATCAAATCACGAATATCTTCAAATTTTAATTTAGATTTACCTGCAGAATTACTGACAGCCATCCTCATAGCTTCACATCTATTTGACAATGAAGCCAATAAGATCAGTACACGTATTGGATCATTAAATTCAATTTTCATAGATGATAATTGATTTGTGATGGTATTAAAATCATTCAGGTGTTGTACAACAAATGTACTTTTCGCCATCTTCAAATTGAATGACTTCTTCATCAGATATACCTTGTTATTTGTCGATGGCTTTTCATACATACATGACAGGGCTGCCATAAGATCTGCAGTCGTCCTCTCCTTGACAACGTTGTGCGCAACGGACCTCGATAGAGTCAATCGAATAACCCCCAGAACCTGTCGATCCAACAGATTTCATTCAGCTTCATCCATTTTTTCATTTCTCTTCCCAAATAACGAAAAATGAAGTTTTTTCCCATAGAGATAGTTCTCTATCTGCATCCTCCAATAACCAAAATCTATGTCAACGAACTTCTCGATCTCTGAAACTTTTGCTTCATTTGCAGTCATTGACATTGATACGAGTTGTTGTGGTATATATGAAATTTAAAATGTTCGACGACGAAGTGAAAGAATAGAACCAGAAAAATCACACCAGAAAAGAACACACAGATTTGCTTGGTTCGGCAAATTGCCTACATCCACGGAGTTGCAGAGGATTTTACTAATTGAGAAATTTACATCAGTTGATCGTCTCCAATTACAAGAGCGAACTCTTCATTTCACTTCTTCACTTTTTTCTCTCTACACCAAGATACACCGAAGAAGAAATACGTACAAGAGAAAATTTATTTCTCTTCTTGTGCAAGCCATCAAGAATAAATCAAGAACACCTTCTTCTTTCTTCCAAGCACGCAAAATCAACTAAGAAAAAGTACCTTGCGAAAACACATTTTTTGTCTTCTGCTTCTCGTAAGCCTCAACAAGAATTCAAGCAATCCAAACAAGAAGTCTCATTTACTGTTTCCGCGAAATGAAGGAGGCAACAGTTTCTGTTCTCATGTGAANATCGTTGCTTTGCCTGTTTGCGCCATTTACGGCGCTACTAAAGGTAATTACATGAGCTTTCCTGTTTTTGTGCCTGAAATTTTTGCCTGATTCATATAAGTTTTGTTGCGGTAGATATGAAATTTAAAATAATCGACGACAAAGTGAAAAAATAGAACAAGAAAAATTACACCAAAAAAGAACACACAGATTTATGTGGTTCAACAAATTGCTTCATCCACGGAGTTGCAGAGGATTTTACTAATTGAGGAATTTACACTAGTTGATCGTCTCCAATTACATGAGCAAACTCCTCCTTTCACTTATTCACTTTTCTCTCTTTACACCGAGATACACCGAAGAAGAAGAAATACGTACAAGATAAAATTTGTTTCTCTTCTTGCGCAAGCCACCAAGAAGAAATTAAGAACACTTTCTTCTTTCTTCCAAGCACACAAAATCAAGTAAGAAAGAGTACCTTGTAAAAACACTTTTTTTGTCTTCTGCTTCTCGTAAGCCTCAACAAGAATTCAATCAATCCAAGCAGGAAGTCTCATTTCCTGCTTCCGCGAAATGAAGGAGGCAAGGGTTTTTGTTCTCGCGTGAAGGAGTCGGAAGCTAGAGATTGTGTGGGAGCGGGAGATTGCGAACCAGGGGAGCGAGAGATCGCGAACCACGGGAGCAGGTTCCAGGGCGGAAGAAATACGTGCGGGGGAGGGGGGTTTGTCTTTTAGCCGTCTCCACTCCGAACATATCTCTCACTTGGAGACCGGTACACAGACTACAACTTTTCTTCCTCAAACTGATGTCCTCCACTGGCGGCATATCCCTTTTCTTCAAATGTGTTATCATCCACCTCATTAACTCAAGACCTCTGTCTTCAAGCAAGAAGACCAACTGAAGTTGCACACAACTTCAGTTTCTCTAGAGTAACACCCTTTGTCAACATCTCAGCAGGGTCCTGACTTCCACAAATTTTCTCAAGTAACAACCGTCTGTCATCCAACAATGACCGAATGAAGTGATTCCTGATATGAATGTGCTTAGTCATGGACTGATGACTTAAAATATTGCGCTCTAACTATCGATGTAGAGAATTCCCTTCTGATTCTTCTTGCCTAATTCTTCCAAGAAGCCCTGTAGACATATCATCTCCTTTGCAGCCTCGTACCTTTGAACTCTTTCCTGAGAAACACAAGCAAGTTTCTGCAAAGCCTCTTAGATATCTCAAGATCCACTTCATTGCTTCCTAATGTTCCTTTCCTTGATTACTTATGTATCTACTAACAACTCTCACTGTATGAGCAATATTCGGTCTGTTGCAAACCATAACATATATAAGTGAACCAATAGCTTAAGCATAAGGAACCTTACTCATATGATCTTGTTCCTCCTCTGACTTGGGTGACTGATTCTTGCNCCTAGGAATGGCTGGTGTTGAGCTAGTTTTGCTAGTTCACTTTGATTTGAAATCAATTCAAGCCAAAAATGAATCTGCACTCAAGTAATTGTTTAGTACCGAAGGTAAATTTTTAGTTCAATGTATGCATATTCATGTATACTTCTGTGAGCTTTAGCTGAATTGTAAATATATCATAAATATATGTCTATCCATATTTAGATATTCATGCCTATACATTTTCATGTGATCCTTAGCTACCTTGACTTTGATTCAAGCTTGGATCAATTGAAGTTTGAATTGTCAAAATTGATCCTATTTTTAAGCTATCCTTGTTCTTCGAGCTCTGCTCGCATGTCTAAATATGGATGAATGATGCGGATCACAAATTGAAGGGACAAGGCTAAGAATGGTGATGATAGCTAAGCTGAGCTTATGGAGACATTTTAAAAATTTTTTTTAAGTTACCAAAGATTGCTTTACAAAGTTAGTGTGGTGTTTATCTTGTGGCATATTTCATGTATGGATTTCTTAAGCCTGGTCTTGTGGATTTCTAGTCCATTTTNACTTGGATTGATAGGAACAAGGGAGTTTTGGAGTGATACATACAACTATAGTGAAGTAAAGAAGATGGACTTTTTATGTGGAATCAATAATAGGAGATCATAACAATTATCAATGTATGACACTTGTTTGGAAAATAATATTAAGAAATGTTTATGTTAGTAGTGTTTTTTGTTTTAGTGAAAGATGTATTTATTCCCCTTTCATAGTGATTATTTGGCTCTTTACTTGTTTTCTATTGCATTTATATTGCATTCCTACAAATAGAAGGCTATATTTAGTGAATAAGATGCTAAAAAAATTTCCTCACAATATGATATTAGAGCAAGGACATAGTGGAGAAAAAGAATTCATGTAGCCAGCCCCAATTAGTGGGATAAAAGCTTCTTCTTTTTGTTGTTGCTGTATTTTATTAGAGCAAGGCTAAAATCTAGTTGTTTGTTTCCTTACCTACCCCCTCTCTCTCTCTCTCTCTCTCTCTCTCTCTCTCTCTCTTGTTTTCTTACACCATTGTACCCTTGTGCTGACATGATTTGTGCCCATGCCTACATGCCACCACAAGCTCTCGTCTGCATGCTCCTTTGCTTATGTGATATCGCATTCATTTGGTGTTTGGCCTACTTTGTCATTGTTGTACTTTTGCCTCTTGCCCTAGCTAGTTAGTCTGCACGATCTTGTAACTTGCATTAAAACTCGCCTTTAATGCATCAGGAGTTAATATTTGAACATTTCACTTTATGATTTTTGTTTCTCCATGATATTCTCTCTCTCTTCGTAATTTCATAGCCTTCGGCTCTCTATATTTGGGATGAAATCTTCTATTGGTTCTACCATCAGATTTATTAGTACAAACTATTTCTATGGTAGATAATATTTGATTTTTTTTGTCAATTTGCACAACAAGCTCCATAATCCCAATACAACTCCTGATAGCAGGGATACCATTATGTTCTCTACATGGAAATCATTTGATTGTCATTTTTTTTTATTACTCAATAATTTGCCTTAGTTGTAATGTTTCAAGATTATATTATGCAGTTGCTCATTTCATTTATATTTAGAAGAGTGATATTTTTTTCTTCTTGCAGTTTTCTACTTTGAAATTTTCTCTTCAACAAAGTATGCAAATCAGGATTTACTTGATCGATTTCATTGTTCAAAAAAGACTTAAAGGCTCACTATTGATTTTTTTTTTAATTTCACATATATTCAAGAGAGTATTTTTCTCGTGTTTGCAACATTTACTTTGAAGTCTTTTCCTTAAAACAAAGTGATATGCGGATTCAAAAACACTTATAGTTTTTTATGAAACAAATGGGATGAGTTCCTTTAGTTCCTCCCTTTTATGATCGACCCGAGTGTTTGGTAAAAGAAAATTGAAGAATTTCTTGTTATCAAAATTATCTCTACTTCTTGTACTTGTCTTCATGGGTGTATTATCTCAATTAATAGTTGACTCTACAGTGCCAAAGACAACTCTGTCTCTAGTTCTCCGTGTCACCAAACTCAAAGTTTAGATCAATTAGATTTAGCAGCTTTTTCTTTAGTGGCAGGGGTTTTTGATGGAATGGTGATAGAAAAATCATGGTCTTGATTGGAATATCTTTTCCTCACATCCTAATTGCACCCAAACTAATCAACCTCATAAACATTTATAAGAGAGTTGGTTGCTCAAGATGCTTCTCACATCTAGCTTGACTTTGTTGATGCCTTATCAAGATCAATTACATTTTTTAAGAAGACCATGTGACTGACTGCTTCAAAAATCACTATCATCCATCTCTTCCTCTCATATTATATTTTTTTATATATCTGTCACTTGTTTTATTATTACGTCCTGAGTTTTAGAGTAAGATATCCTCATATGGCCTCCCACTCCATTGCTGCTTACGGTTGTCCTATTTTTTTAAAGGGTAGAATACATTACTCCTCAAATTCTCGCTTTTAAAAGTTATGTATTTTTTTTTAATTTTTCTTTATCATTTTATTATTTATTCACTATCGTATGAGGACTCGTAATTGTTTAGTGACTTTTTATCCCATTCATTGTGACTTTTTACCGCACACCTATTACTTGACCAATGATAATCCTTAGCCCTTCTTACATCAATACTTATTAGTCGTGTAGTTGATTGAGTCATCATTTTTTTGACAAACTTCAAGATTATGTTTTTGTCTCTTCATTACTCTCCAATTGACGATTATTCCACCTGTGAATTGGGTATACACCATGATCCTTTTTTTTTTTTTCCTCTCCTTGTAGCTGTTTATTTCGTTTTTTTTCTTATTCACTTACATATGGAGACTCCATAGTTCAATTCTTATGTTATTTGGATTTTGATAGTTTATCACATTTGTTAATGATTCAATAAAGGTTACTTGGGTCTATTTACTTAAAGATTTGTCTAAAGTCATTTATATATTCAAGCCTATTATCAAGGAATAATACCCAATTTCCATATCAATCAAAACCTTATGTTTAGATTATAAATGCTCTGGAATTAATGTTGTCTCAACTATAGACATTATATTGTAACAATGATATTATTTTAACTTGTGTACATCTCAACATAATGATGTGGCTGAATACAAACAATGTTATCTTCCTGATATTGGAAGAACTATATTGCTACCATGTGAATGCATCTCGACAATTACTGGGAGCTGCAATCTTGTTGCTACTTCTATCTCATCAATCAGGATCATTCCCTTCTCCTTACAAGCTTGCTTCCTCCCCGCATACTTATCATCATTCTGTCTTTCATATTTGGCCATCATTTTCCTTCTTGCTTGCCATCTACTATCTTCTCATTTTATTTGATGTATATATTTCTCAAATATTTTCAGTTTAAAATGGCCATTAATTTCCATATATNATATTGCTTCCATGTGAATGCATCTCGACAATTACTGGGAGCTGCAACCTTGTTGCTACTTCTATCTCATCAGTCAGGATCATTCCCTTCTCCTTACAAGCTTGCTTCCTCTCTGCATGCTTATCATCATTCTGTCTTTCATATTTGGCCATCATTTTCCTTCTTGCTTGCTATCTACTATCTTCTCATTTTATTTGATATATATATATTTCTCAAATATTTTCACTTTAAAATGGCCATGATTTTCATATACGGGATTTGAATGCTGTTGTTGTTATTCTAATGAATCCGCCAGCCATTGGAATTTCTAGGTGCTGTTGCCAGTCTTTGAAATTTCTAGGTGCTGTTGCCAGCCTTTGAAATTTTCCAGAAGAAAGCTGCTGCAGNTGGGATTTGAATGCTGTTGTTGTTATTCTAATGAATCCGCCAGCCATTGGAATTTCTAGGTGCTGTTGCCAGCCTTGGAAATTTCTAGGTGCTGTTGCCAGCCTTTGAAATTTTCCAGAAGACAGCTGCTGCATTCCTCGGGAGTTGCCGAAAACTGCAATATGTTGTTAGGAATTCCTAAAAAATAGCATGAAATATTTGAATTGCAATTCCAACAATCCAGAATAGAGAGAAGCGTCTTCAGCATAGGGAAAGCCGTAAATGACTGAACTAAGGTTGGCTTCTACAANTATATATATAGTCACGGGTTCGAATCCTCCTCTGACCGGTTTGCTGGCAGGGAGAGCAGTCCTCGAATAGTTAGGCACATGAGGGTGGTTTGGGGCTCGTATAATAGGCCTCCGGCCATTCTTTATGAATATATATATATATACATTTCACAGCAAGTTAAAGACCAAAACAGGGAAGGAAAAATCACTTGTCGGAAGGAACATTTAGCCTCGTTACCAATCACTTGCATTTGGGCTTGCAAATTGACTATTAGCATTTTTTATGTTGGAGCCTTCATGATTATAATATACTTTTTATGGAAATTACGCATAATAATTTGCATAAAATAGGTTTAAAACCTCATTGAACGCTCAACATGGTTAAGGCTGTTAGGTAAGACCTCAGAGCTCATTCTGCTCCCATCAAGGTCAGCTCATTGTCATTTGATCCCATCTCTAGTTGATCTAAATGTGGACCTAGGAATGGCTGGTGTTGAGCTAGTTTTGCTAGCTCACTTTGATTTGAAATTAATTCAAGCCAAAAATGAATCTGCACTCAAGTAATTTTTTAGGACCGAAGGTAAATTTTTAGTTCAATTTATGCATATTCATTCATACTTCTGTGAGCTTTAGCTGAATTGTAAATATGTCATAAATATGTCTATCCATATTTAGAGATTCATGCCTATACATTTTCATGTGATCCTTAGCTAGCTTGACTTTGATTCAAGCTTGGATCAATTGAAGTTTGAATTGTCAAAATTGATCGTATTTTTAAGCTATCCTTGTTCTTTGAGCTCTGCTCGCATGGCTAAATATGGATGAATGATGCGGATCACAAAATGAAGGGACAATGCTAAGAATGGTGATGATAGCTAAGCTGAGCTTATGGAGACATATTTTAAAAAAAAATTTCAAGTTACCAAAGATTGCTTTACAAATTTAGTGCTGGTGTTTATCTTGTGGCATATTTCTTGTATGGATTTCTTAAGCCTGGTCTTGTGGATTTCTAGTCTGTTTTGTACTTTGAACCACTGCAGGCTATTCGCTACTTCTTGCTCTTATCATCGATCGATTGCACCATTACATTAGAGAGCTGCGTGGGTTGAGAAAGAGCATGGAAGCTGTAATGAAGCAAAACAGGGCATTAGAAGAATCAAAAAGTGGCGGCTCTGATGAAATGAAAGCGCGAGATATAGAGATTTCCAAACTGAACCAACAGATTAATCAACTTAAAGCCGAAAACGCAGTGCAGCTGATTGTAACNAGAGAGCTGCGTGGGTTGAGAAAGAGCATGGAAGCTGTAATGAAGCAAAACAGGGCATTAGAAGAATCAAAAGGTGGCGGCTCTGATGAAATCAAAACGCGAGATATAGAGATTTCCAAACTGAAACAACAGATAAATCAACTTAAAGCCGAAAATGCGGNCTGCGGGGGTTGAGAAAGAGCATGGAAGCTGTAATGAAGCAAAACAGGGCATTAGAAGAATCAAAAAGTGGCAGCTCTGATGAAATCAAAACGCGAGATATAGAGATTTTCAAACTGAAACAACAGATAAATCAACTTAAAGCCGAAAACGCGATGCAGCTGATTGTAATGAAGCAAAACAGGGCATTAGAAGAATCAAAAAGTGGCGGCTCTGATGAAATCAAAGCGCGAGATGAAGAGATTGCCAAACTGAACCAACAGATAAATCAACTTAAAGCCAAAAACGAGGAGAAGCTGAAGGAACTAAAAGCCGCCGATGCAAACATGACAGCTTTAAGGAAGCAGTCGGAGGGGTTTCTCATCGAATATGACCGCCTATTGGAAGACAACCAGAATCTTCGCAACCAGTTGCACTCCATTGATCTCACCTTATCACACTCCGATTCAAAGAAGCATCCTTGAAATTCCTTACTTTTGTATTTCTGTGTCTTCACCTGAAAATTTTATACAGTTTAGAACCTCATAGTCGTCCCTTTTACATGCTGTGTATTTTTAGAGTTGGTGAAATGATAGATAAATCATGAGTGTTTATTTACCCTACCTGAGACTACTATTGTTTGGTTTTGGTTACATTGGCATGTTCAGTTGGCATTGCTAGAGCTGAAATGGTTGTGATTTTGTCCGTTGGTTATTTCCTTGGCATGTTATGAAGTTTCATGCAGCCGAGCCCACTTAGTGAGATAAAGGTGAGATAAAAGGCTTGTTGTTGTTGCTGTTGTATGTTATGAAGTTTCAACTTAGGCTATCGTTTTGGTATTGCAGCAGGTTTTAATGCACGTTAACTTGACGGTGTCCCTGTTTTATCTCTGTTTTCTTCTGATTTAATCAAAGGTTCTCTGAGGAGTTTGTGGGTGCCATGTGGAAATCTGATTTGTTGTTTTTCTGATCTGGCTACTGAAGTCTGTTGTGCCGTTAGCTCTTTTGTGTGGGTAAATGAATACATGACTTCAAAATCTGGAGAAATATTCATGTAAGGAGTACGCACGTAGCTCTCCGTGAGTAATCCTCTGCCAATAATCGCTCAATAACCTCTGCGAAGATTATTGGGGGGTTATTGCGAAGTTATTTCGACGTTATTTAGAGTCGATATACTCCGTGGTTACACTTTCACATTTTCTCTAGTGTTAAGGCATTGACTCCAAATAACACCGAAATAACTTCGCAATAACCCCCAATAACCTTCGTAGAGGTTATCGAGGGGTTATTGGGAGTGGATTACGCACGAAGTGCTGTGTGTTCTCCGTACGTAAATATTTCTCCAAAAGCAAACTCCGATTGTAGAGCAATCAAATTAAAAGTTCTTTTTGTGGCTGCCGTTATTTTCTTTGAAAACTAACATAAAATTACTATGAGAAATTTTGATTTCCTTAAGACTGTAAGAATATTGTAGACATTTTTTTTCTTTTTAAAAGATAGGCTAATAGAAAATAAAAGAGTAATATTTATTTCTTGAACAAGGAGAACATCAGTGCTAAAGCCTATTCAATGTTAATCATAGAGAATCTAAGTGGTTCATTCCTTTGCTGTTAAGTATAAAACCTAGGGGTAAATTTGCTTAGAAAGAGAGCTACAAGGTGGATTCTCTAGTCGGTTCCAAAGAAGACTAGTGAAGACATGCTCAGAACAAACTCATAGAAAGCTTGCCAAATCGAGTTCAAGGCATTTACCTGTTGAACACTACGCGCATTCCCTTGCCAATGAGAGAAGAATACATCCACAAGGCTTAAGAAGAAGTTCCTCCAAAATGATGCACTAGCAAGGCAAAAATAGTTTGGATAAAAAATTACAGCTGAAGAAGATACTGGGCCTATATTCCTCAAGGGACTAACAACTCCTACGCCCGACAACTGACTATAAGCTTTTGTTCTAGTTCAAATTTATATCAAGGCTATACTTCCACTTTATTATTTTTCATACTTACATCTCATCAAGGTCGTTCCTTATAATGCTCGAGACCTCATATCTCTACCTATGAATAGGGAATTTCAGGTAGAGCAAAGGATTCTGGCTTATTTTGGTCATAAATTATATTTTCTATTTGTTAATCTTATACAATTTCGAGCCTACTTAGTGGATTTTCCTCATTACTTGTATCTCTCTCACCATTTTTAGCTTTTTAAGTGCGATGAGAATGGATCAATGTCGAGGATTAGAAAGGATGCTATGACATTTGATGAACGATCTAGCAGAGATCAAATTAGAGAACTCCATTAGAGGGAGACTTCCATGAATGTGGAGGGTTAAGTTTTTATTACAACTTGAAACTCACTAACATAGAAGAGCGACTATGTCACATAATACAAGGTGCCTAGATCATATATTAAGGATGGTGCTTAGAGTAGAACTACATGAGGAAAATATTGACTCAATAACAAGGACTATTCTATTTTGCATTCATTCTAAAATAGCTAATCACATTGGTTGAGTTGCTAGAACTTGCCAATCTTCATGTCAATGTGAAAGCGAACAATATTATAGCTAAAAGACTATCCTTTACTTGATCTCCCAAATAAGGCTAAGTGAGATAGAGCTAGTCGCATACTTTAGGAACAACCTCATCACCATAAACTCTCACAACTAGAGCAAACATGTCGTCAACCCATGCAACAACCTCATCGGTGCCAATAAGTACTCCGCCAGTGAATTGAGTTTCATTCAAGAGGCATGGCGACTTTAAGTGGATGGAGAGGTTGTTGCCTTTTTTATATGCTTATCACTTACCTATTATCACCTTTGTAAATGTATTTATGGTCAAACTAGTTGGTTATATTTAGAATAAAGAATATTTCGAGTGCCCCTAACCAATGAGAGTCAACATTCATCTGAGAGATACAATGAATGTTGTGCATCCATAAGGATTGAGGAGAGATTATAATGCTCAATAAGGGCAGTTGGGAGGGGGATTTTTGGATTCGATATTTTAAAAAATATTTAGATAAATTTCAAAATAATTGCAGAAAGCAAGTAAAAAGTTTAAGTTAAGATTTAATCACCCTAAATATCATAATAATAAAAATATTTGTAACGATCAAAAAAAATTAAAAGAGACAATAATTACACAATTTTTATGTGGTTCAGTGAAACCTTAATCAGCATAAAACCACACTTAGCCAACCCCCGACTAATATTCCACTATATAAAAATTATTTGACAATATAACACCATATTCTTCTATAGCGAGCAAATACAATCCCAAACTATAATACCATACAAACTACTACGCCAACAACTTAGAAAAATAAAAGGAAAAATAATTGTAGTCTAATTAAATTTACTATCTTAAATTATTACTAAACTCTAAACAAAATAGTGACCTTACAACCAATTCAAATGGTTACTTTATTACTTACCCAAATGGCTTGCAAAATTTAGCCAAGATGTGCTCACATATGTTATTTGGTTAAGGATTAGTTCTAGCTAAGAAAAGAAAAAAAGATACTTGTGAAATAAATTTTAACATACGAATTAATATAAGATGAAAAATGTGTTAAGTACAAAATGTTTTTTAGCATAATTTTGCAAAATGAAATTTTTAATTTCAATAACTTGCAAAACTTGATTCAATTTAAATAATTTTATTGAGTGTGCAAATAAATTTTGGATATCTAATTTCAACTATATATAGATTTAGGGTTTGTTTGGGGTGGCTGCAATCGTTTAAAAATGTGGTTGTGAAACTGTGGTGGAAAGTGAGAATTTCAAATATATATTATTTTCCAAAAAATTGGACTATAACTTTCTTATTATCACCACACTTGAACATCTGAGGTTGAACAAAACAACTTTCCACCACAAAAAAAATTAGAAAATAACAAGAAAACAGTTCCTCAAACAAAACTGTGGTGGCAGTCTGAAACGCAAAACAGACAATAAGTTATCTCAAACATACCCTTAATTTCAACAAAGAGGAATTAGTTTAGGCAAAACAATACCTAATTTTATTGAATATGAAGCTAATTTTAGCAATTATAAGTTCAAAGTTTAACTACAAGTGAAATTAACTTCAACAAATATATGACTTTATATTAACAAATAAAGATAATAAATTTGTAAGCTCAAAAATAAATTTCAATAAATGCTAAAATAAGTGTTAGTAAATACAAGAATAATATCTAGTAAATTCTAAAATAAAATTCAACCAATAAAAAAAATTCAGATAATGTATTTAACCACACACTTGAATAAAATTTAGGCATATACTTAAATAAATTTCAATATATAAAAATAAAAACCACAAAATACTCAAATAATTTTTAGCATATATAGAAAAGCAACTTTGTAAGAATAAATGTTGTAAAGAAACTTTGCTTATAAGGTGGAATAAGATCCCCCTTCGATTTTTTGTTTAGCTTTTTGGAAGAGAATGAGTGCAAAAATTACAACAAATAAATGATTTTTTTCTAAGATTTATTTGGACATTTGGAAGAGAAAAAATAGCTTTTGTAGTTTTGGCTTTGTCTTTGGATAGAATAAAAATATTTTCATTTTTTTACTGACATGGGAGAGGAATAAAAAAGAAGTGTCAATTCTTAACTATCATTTTTATGTTGTAGCCATCTAAAAAGAAGTGACTTTTGTTTTAGATGGAAATAGTGAAGAGAGTCCATGGCCAAGAGATTTTTTTTTAAGTAAACAAATTTCAAAAAAATAGTCTAGTGTTTATTAGTTAAGAAAGCAAACAATGGTACCCATTGTTTAACATTTATTTGAATTAATTAAGGAAANTGATGCACTAGCAAGACAAAAATAGTTTGGACAAAAAATTACATCTGAAGAAGATACTCGGCCCATATTCCTCAAGGGACTAACAACTCCTACGCCCGACAACTGACTATAAGTTTTTTTTTGTTCTAGTTCATATTTATATCAAGGCTATACTTCCACTTTATTATTTTTCATACTTACATCTCATCAAGGTCGTTCCTTATAATGCTCGAGACCTCATATCCCTACCTATGAATAGGGAATTTCAGGTAGAGCAAAGGATTCTGGCTTATTTGGGTCATAAATTATATTTTCTATTTTTTATTCTTATACTATTTCGAGCCAACTTAGTGGATTTTTCTCATTACTAGTATCTCTCTCACCATTTTTAGCTTTTTAAGTCCGATGAGAATGGATCAATGTCGAGGATTAGAAAGGATGCTATGACATTTGATGAACGATCTAGCAGAGATCAAATTAGAGAACACCATTAGAGGGAGACTTCCATGAATGTGGAGGGTTAAGTTTTTATTACAACTTGAAACTCACTAACATAGAAGAGCGACTATGTCACATCATACAAGGTGCCTAGATCATATATTAAGGATGGTGCTTAGAGTAGAACTACATGAGGACAATACTGACTCAATAACAAGGGCCATTCTATTTTGCATTCATTCTAAAATAGCTAATCACATTGGTTGAGTTGCTAGAACTTGCCAATCTTCATGTCAATGTGAAAGCGAACAATATTATAGCTAAAAGACTATCCTTTACTTGATCTCCCAAATAAGGCTAAGTGAGATAGAGTTAGTCGCGTACTTAGGAACTACCTCATCACCATAAACTCTCACAACTAGAGCAAACATGTCTTCAACCCATGCAACAACCTCATCGGTGCCAATAAGTACTCCACCAGTGAAGATGAGTGTCATTCAAGAGGCATGGCGACTTTAAGTAGATGGAGAGGTTGTTGCCTTTTTCATATGTTTATCACTTACCTATTATCACCTTTGTACATGTATTTATGGTCAAACTAGTTGGTTATATTTAGAATAAAGAATATTTCGAGTGCCCCTAACCAACGAGAGTCAACATTCATCTGAGGGATACAATGAATGTTGTGCATCCATAAGGATTGAGGAGATATTATAATGCTCAATAAGGGAGTTGGGAGGGTGATTTTTGAATTCGATATTTTAAAAATTATTTAGATAAATTTCAAATTAATTGCAGCAAGCAAGTAAAAGTTTTAAGTTAAGATTTAATAAACCTCAATATAATAATAATAATAATATTTGTAACGATCGAAAAAAATTAAAAGAGACAATAAATACACAATTTTTTTGTGGTTCGGTGAAACTTTAATCAGCATAAAACCACACTTAGCCAACCCCCGGCTAATATTCCACTATATAAAATTTCTTTGACAATATAACACCATACTCTTCTTTAGCGAGCAAATACAATCCCAAACTATAATACCATACAAACTATTATGCCAACAACTTAAAAAAATAAAAGGAAAAATAATTCTAGTCTAATTAAATTTACTATCTTAAATTATTACTAAACTCTAAAAAAATAGTTACCTTACAACCAATTCAAATGGTTACTTTCTTACTTACCACAATGGCTTGCAAAAAATTAGCCAAGATATGCTCACATATGTTATTTGGTTAAGGATTAGTTCTAGCTAAGAAAAGAAAAAAAGATACTTGTGAAATAAATTTTAACATACGAATTAATATAAGATGAAAAATGTGTTAAGTACAAAATGTTTTTTAGCATAATTTTGCAAAATGAAATTTTTAATTTCAATAACTTGCAAAACTTGATTCAATTTAAATAATTTTATTAAGCGTCCAAATAATTTTTGGATATCTAATTTCAACTATATATAGATTTAGGGTTTGTTTGGGGTGGCCGCAATGGTTTAAAAATGTGGTTGTAAGACTGTGGTGGAAAGTGATAATTTCAAATATATATTCTTTTCCAAATAAATTGAACTATAACTTTTTTATTACCACCACACTTGAACATCTGAGGTTGAACAAAACAACTTTCCACCACAAAAAATTTTAGAAAATAGGAAAACAGTTCCTCAAACAAAACTGTGGTGGCGGTCTGAAACGCAAAGCAGACAGTAAGTTGTCTCAAACAACCTTAATTTCAACAAAGAGGAATTAGTTTAGGCAAAACAATACCTAATTTTATTGAATATGAAACTAATTTTAGCAATTATAAGTTCAAGTTTTAACTACAAGTGAAATTAACTTCAACAAATATATGACTTTATATTGACAAATAAAGATAATAAATTTGGAAGCTAAAAAATAAATNTATATATATATATATATATTATCGATACATGAAAAATTACAATTATAATGTTCTAAACAAACCACAAGATTTAATGATTTGAAAATTTTTAAATCACTTTATGTAGAATAGAAATATTAGTTACCGTTTATTATATTTCACCAGAACTAAAATGCAATATTCTATTATACACGGGATCACATAAGTAACATATAAATGAAAAACTAATACATCAAAATCTAAGCGAATTAAAAGATAAACCTTACATTTATCAAGATTATTTAGGACTAAAACACATTTGCATACATGAAGATAATATAGTCTTTGGATTCTTGGATATCAATAAGTATAGATTAGATTTTCAACACTCATTTCTAATGCACAATAAAAATTCAAATCAAATACTAGTAGGAATCGATTTTGTCCAACAACATACTATAAAATTTACACATGAAAATATTACTATAGATAATTATATTCTTCAAAGAAATACGGTTTCATAATTATATTCAAATTGAATTATACATTCCTACTTATGAACTTATCCCAATACATGCTTTATGTGACACCGAAAGTGATATTACTGTATGTAAACAATGTATAATTCCTGAACACATACCAATCTACTCCCAAGAGTTGATACTCGAAACCTTCAATGGAATTGGACAAATCAATTCTTTCTCATACAATCAATTCTACTAAAAATACAAAAATTATGGTGCCTTTCCGATAATGGACCAAATATAATACTAGGAAATAATTTCTTCAAATCATTACACAAACACATAATTGTATCATTCTAGTAAGTCCTAACGGACATTCACTAAATTGTCCAATTATACATAAACCTCAATTTCATACTTCCATCCCTAATTATCCTCTTGACAAAAGTTTAAAAATTTCTTTTCCTCATTTATTTACTAATAACTTAAGCTTGAAAAAAATAACCACTAATGAAAATTCTAAACTCAGTGAATTAAAGTCTTTTGCAAGCTCCTTATTTAAACCAAAGTTTTCTGAAGATCCATTAAAATTCTGGACAAATTATGAACCTGTAACAACAATTGAACTAATTAATCATAATCTTATTATAAGAGTAAGACCTATGAAGTATACTTTTGAGGATAAAAAAGAATTTCAAACACAAATTAAAGAATTACTAAATCTTAAATTAATAGAACCTAGCAACAACCCACACAGTAGCCCGACCTTCCTAGTCTGTAATCATGCCGAGCAGATTAGAGAAAAAGCAAGACTAGTTATTAATTATAAAAAAACTTAATGAAATTAACAAATTCGATGGATATTTCTTACCAAACAAAGAAGTGTTAATTAATCATCTTAAAACTGCTAAATGGTTTTCTAAATTAAATTGTGAATCAGGATTTTGGCAAATAAAAATGCATCCAAATAGTCACTATCAATGGAACGTAATGTCATTTGGACTAAAAAATGCCCCACAAATATTTCAAAGATGTACGAACATTATTTTTAATGAACTATCACATTTTTGTCTTATATATGTAGACGATATTTTAATATTCAGTCAGACAATAACTGAGCATTTGAAACACCTTACAATGTTAGCACAAAAAGCACAAAAATACATGGAAAAGCCCTAAGTAAGAAAAAAATAGTTTTCTTAACAAATACCATTGAATTTCTAGTTCTTATAATTAACAAGGGCTCTTTCAAATTTCAGAAACACATTCTAACAAAAATAGACCATTTTAAACAAATTAACAATAAAAAATATTTGCAAAGGTTTTTAGGTTGCATTAACTATGCTAAATCATTTGTTAAAAATCTTGCAGAATTAAGGGCACCATTACAAAAAAGGTTAAGCAAGAATATGTCTTTGTATCAAGATTAAAATGATGAAAAAAACTCTACATAAAATTAAATAAATTTGTAAAAATTGTTGAAATTACATTTGCAATATCAGGTGACTATTTAATCATAGAAATTGATAGCTCTGAAATTGCATAGGGTGCAGTTTTAAAAGCTAGAAGGAATAATAATGAACTCTTATGCCAATATAGTTCAGGAACTTATATCGTTACATAACAGAATTCTCACATTAATGAGAAAGNACTAATTAATCATAATCTTATTATAAGAGTAAGACCTATGAAGTATACTTTTGAGGATAAAAAAGAATTTCAGACACAAATTAAGGAATTACTAAATCTTAAATTAATAGAACCAAGCAACAACCCACACAGTAGCCTGACCTTCCTAGTCTGTAACCATGCCGAGCAGATTAGGGGAAAAGGAAGACTAGTTATTAATTATAAAAAAACTTAATGAAATTACCAAATTCGATGGATATTTCTTACCAAACAAAGAAGTGTTAATTAATCTTCTTAAAACTGCTAAATGGTTTTCTAAATTAAATTGTAAATCAGGATTTTGGCAAATAAAAATGAATCCAAATAGTCACTATTAATGGAACGTAATGTCATTTAGACTAAAAAATGCCCCTAAAAAATTTCGAGAATGTATGAACACTATTTTTAATGAACTATCACATTTTTGCCTTATGTATGTAGACGATATTTTAATATTCAGTCAGAAAAAAACTGAGCATTTGAAACACCTTACATTGTTAGCACAAAAAGCACAAAAAAAACATGGAATAACCCTAAGTAAGAAAAAAACAGTTTTCTTAACAAATACCATTGAATTTCTAGTTCTTATAATTGACAAGGGATCTTTCGAATTACAGGAGAAAATTCTAACAAAAATAGACCATTTTAAACAAATTAATAATAATAAATATTTGCAAATGTTTTTAGGTTGCATTAACTATGCTGAATCATTTGTTAAAAATCTTGCAGAATGAAGGGCACAATTACAAAAAAAAAGTTAAGAAAGAATATGTCTTTGTATCAAGATAAGAAATAATGAAAAAAAACTCTACATAAAATTAAATAAATTTGTAAAAATTGTTGAAATTACATTTACCAATACCAAGTGACTATTTAATCATAGAAATTGATACCTCTGAAATTGCATGGGGTGCAGTTTTAAAAGCTAAAAGGAATCATAATGAACTGTTATGCCGATATAGTTCAAGAACTTATACCGTTACATAACAAAATTATCACATTAATGAGAAATAATTATTAGCTATAAAAAAGATAATTAAAAAATTTGAAATATTTCTTAATGAAACATTTTTAATAAGAACGGATAACAAAACTGCAATTTCTTTTATAAAAGAAAAAATTGTAGATTCTTTACCAAATAAGAAACTTATTAGATGACAAAACTGGTTTTCAGCTTATACTTTTGATTTAGAATATATAGAAGGAAATAAAAATGCTTTAGCTGCCTTTTATCTCTTAAATTATGCAGGAAATAAATATAGATATAGAAAGTATGGAAACTTGTTAAATACCAGCGACGTTGAATAGAAACTTAGTTTGGAGCTAAATACTTATTTAGAAACTATTAACTTACAAATTTGGAAAATAGAATGTGAAATAGTCCTTGTCAGTAATGTTCTGAAAGAGCTAAGAAAATTAAAGAATTATTTGACATGCAAGGAATCAGAATGAGAACTACCTTCACTCTTAGAATTAAAAAGAATTAGAGATTTTGCTAATCTCCGCATAAGTAAAGAAGAAGCCAAAGAAAGTACTTCTTCTGTAAAAAATAAAGTATTCGAGATTAATATCAAAGAAGAGACTTCATCCTCAAAAAACATATCAACTTATGCAAAAATATTGCAAGATACCACGAAAAAAATTATGGATACTTTTGATAAATGACAGCATTTATCAGTATGCGAAGAAAGAGTTAATCCATAAATTTGTTTCCATATTGCTGGAAAATATCAAGCTGTTTACATTTATGACAATTCTAATTCATAATTAGTGTCAAAATTATATAAATGTGGATTAATTCAAATGATGTATCTAAAAAATGAAAATCTTCTCAAGGAATTACCAAATTTTCTTCGGGTGGTGAAAAACTAGAATTTATATATTAAAATATATCAAACTTATCCAGAAATAAAAGGAGGAGTTATATCTCTTATACAACTTGGAATTAGTAGTGAGCCCTGTACTCCCAAATATAAACCCATGGAATTATTGTTCCAAAGATCTACAATAAAAGATTTATACCAGATTTGGGTAGAAACTAAGGCAATAGATACTGCCAATATTTGGGTTTATTATGCATCTGACAAATTATTTATTTACAGTCATTGCAAGCAACCCAAGAATAAGATACATGATGTCATCTATAAGAAATGGATCATAACTCTTAGTCAAAAAAATGTTGATTTAAGAAAAGAAGTTAAAGAGATATTTTGTCAAAAACTCAAAAAAAAAATACATTTATGCATGTATTGTCAAATGAAAGACACAATACAAGAAATATGACTTAAAATTGAAGAAAAACCCACAGGTATACAGATGTAAACATACCAATTGGTGCTGAAGAATATTCCTAAATTATTCTCTACTACCGACTGAAGGTGCTTTTTTCCAACTCAAGAGCAAGGAATATTATTATCAAAAAGGAATATTATAAGAATTATTCCGATAAAAGCAGATTCTCCCTTGTCTGCTCAACATATTCCAATAATTATTCAAAGCCCACTTAATCAGCCAACCTGAAAAGATGAAGCAATTATTTTGTTTAACGTCAGCAGTGTGATAAATGTACCCCCTTTCTTATCTATTTAAGACTCTCCCTTCTCTTCTTAGAGGCAAAGTCTGTTAGAATTTCTACTGCTTCCTATTCTTGCCTATTCTAGCAATGTGTGATGCCACTACGACTAATTATCTTCTTCTTGCTTCAATGACTGTAAGTTTTTATGAATAATATAATGCCTTTTTGCTACGACATTATTATCTGGATGTGTTAATGTTATATTTGGTTATTTCTCTTCTTCTAGCTACGCATAGTATAAGAAGAAGCCAAAGAAAGTACTTCTTCAATAAAAAAATAGAGTATTTGATATTACTATCAAAGAAGAGGCCTCATCCTAAAAAAATATACCAATTTATGCAAAAATATTGCAAGATACTGATACACCTAAAATATATAGTATTTTTAGACATTTTTATACCTATTTTTGAGATATTGCGCTTTAATTGAAGGTATTTGTATGTTTTTTATTTCAGGTACAAGTAAAAAGTTAAAAAATGTTAAAAGGAGTGAAAAAGGATCAAATTTGGAGCAAAAATGTGAAATTTGTGCAAAAGTGTTTTGGTGCCTAAGCGTCAGATCTGGCGCTTAAGCGTTGGTGAAACAAAGAAGGCTGTGTCTAAGCGCCAAAGGCCCCGTGCTTAAGCACCAAAGGTAGTTATTTGGCGGTTTTCTTCATTTGGCTGAATTTTGAAGAGGCATTTGAGGCACCTATTGGCTAAAGAGGGTGGTTATGACCACTAGGAACAAAAAAATTATTAAAAGACCTATGAAAGGAGGCATCCCTTGGAGAATACATCAAATTTGGACACATTTTGAAGAGTTTTCAAGGCACCTCTTGGGAAATTTATAAAAGAAGGAAGTTGATACATTTGAGTGTGGTGCTTGAAGAGGGAGAGAGTCCTGAGTCCTGAGAAGATCGTGAAGAATCTTGTGGAGAGATTCAAGCACCACAAAAAAATACTTTTTCCTTTTGTTTTTGATTTTATTTTGAGAGTTTAGAGTGTTATAAAAGAGAAGAGATTTAAAAAAACTTCAAGAGTTTGGTGGAGGATTTGAGATAAGTTTTTATCTTTGTTTTTAAACTACTCTTGGTTTTAATCGAGACTTCTGGTTGGTTTGACAATGATTTCTACTTTTAAACTAAAGTGTGGTTTTATTTTCTCCATGGATTATGAGTAGTTTTCTTTAACTTTCTCCTTAAAATGATAAGTAATTAATATGTTGGATGGATGTTGTGGAGAGTATTAATATTTAATGTTGGAAAAAGTTTTGATGATTTAATTCCATGCACTTCATTTACTTCTAGATCTGGCCCATCTAGATGTTAAAATCTTTTGAGAGAACATGTAAGAACCAGGCTGGTATTGTCTCAATCAACAATTGGAAAGAATCACATAAGGTTGTATGAATGAGAATGTAATTCATATGATTTAGTACAAATAAATAGGGAAATAATCTTTGAAGGTTGTAGAGTTAGAGGACTTTAAAGTGACAGGTTAAATCCCCCAACTTGATTTATTGTTTTAGGTTCTGATACGAGATGTTAGCCCCTAGGGGGAGGGAATCGAGGGAAGTCTAGAGTGAGAGCTAGTATCTTCCCTGCCTAGTCGGTCTTCAGAACTATTCAAACTTTAAATTAGCCAATGTTCTTTATAACATCTCTAGTAAGAGTAAAGAATATTATTGCTCCTATTTAGCACAACACAATTCGCATACTTCCACAACAGAATTCCTATGCTTATTATTGATTCATGAAAAGGAGAAAAATATGTGTTTTTTTTACATAAACTAAAGTTATTTAGAAGTTGTTACTGTTTTATCAAAATATCAAAAATACCAAAAATATTTAAATTTTAATTACTATCAAATTATCTATAGTTTATGTAATTATCTTTTTAGAATAGAAAGTTTGTTGTTCAATAATGCATATTGCATATTTTTCTTGTGGGTTCGATATTTGGGGCTTAATCAAAAAGTCCTATATTACTTGATAACGATATGTATACTTGCCTATATATACGTATAAATTGAAAAGTTAAATTCTTATTTTCTTCAAGACCAAGTTTTTGGTGCTGTGCAAAATAAGAAAATATAAGTGAAAAATATAATTAAAGACATTGTTATACTGTTGCATATAAACAGTCGGGATTAGATACCACGAAGAAAATTATAGATACTTCTGATGAATGACAGCAGTTAGCATTATATGAAGAAAGAATTAATCCATAAATTTATTTTCATAATACTGAAAAATATCAAGTTGTTTACATTTACAAAAATACTGACTAAAATTTGTGTCAGAATTATATAAATGTGGATTAATTCTTATGATGTATCTATAAAATGAAAATCTTCTCAATGAATTACCAAAACCTATAATTGAAGTCATTGATACTTTCTATCAGGTGGTGAAACACTTGAATTTATATATTAAAATATATCAAACTTATCCAGAAATAAAAGAAGTAGTTATATCTCTTATACAACTTGGAATTAGTAGTGAACCCTATACTCCCAATTATAAACCCATGGAATTATTATTCTAAAGATCTGCAACAGAAGATTTATACCAGATTTGGGTAGAAACTAAGAAAATAGATACCGAAAACATTTGAGTTTATTAATCATCTGACAAATTATTTATTTACAACTATTGCAAGCAACCCACAAAGAAGATACATGACATCATGTAAAAGAAATAGATCGTAACACTTAGTTAAAATAATTCTGTTATAAGCAAAGAAGTTAAAGAGAAATTTTTGTCAAAAAATCCAAAAAGAAAATATACATCGATGTTGTATTGTCAAAAGAAAGAGACAATACAAGAAATAAGTCTTAAACTTGAAGAAAAAGCCACTAGTATACAAATGTAAACTTACCAATTAGTGCTGAAGAATATTCCGGAATTATTATCCACTACCAAATGAAGGAGCTTCTTTCCAGCTCAAATAAAAGGCAAATTATTATCAAAAAGGAATATCCAAAAATTATTCTAACAAAAGTAGATTCTTTCTTACTGCCCGACATATTCTAAGAATTATTCAGAGCCCACTTAATCAGCCAGCCTAGAAAGATGAAGCAATTATTTTGTTTAACATCAGCAGTGACGATAAATGTACCCCCTTTCTTATCTATTTAATACTCTCTCTTCTCTTCTTAGAGGCAGGGTCTGTAAGGATTTCTACTTCATCTTATTCTTGCTTATTCTAGCTATGTGTGACTGCAACTACGGCTAATTATCTTCTTCTTGCTTCAATTTCTGTAAGTTTTTTATGAATAATATAATGTATTTTTGCTACAAACTTATTATCTGGATGTGTTAATGTTATATTTGGTTGTTTCTCTTCTTCTATCTACACATAGTGTAGGAAACAAACTAATGTCGTGCTCTGCGTTTTTAAAGTAGTCATATAGGGTTGTGGTCTGAAGGATCTAAATGATCCTCTTGATCCTTTATCTTCTCTAGAAATCCATAGAGAAGAGTATGACATGAACAAAAAATTTTAGGGTCAAACCCTAGAAGAAAAGAGACAACATAATATAATGTTAGAATAAAATTTTAATAGGAAGCATGCTGGACCCGATATTATTTTAATAAATGATAGATGGAGAAGCAAGTGGAATTCATTAAAACATGGAATGAGAGATGAAAAAAGATTTTGAAAATTTTGAAATAGGATTAATAAAGTTTAAGAAAAATATATGAAAAGATATTAAAAAAATTGAAGAATTATAATATAGATTGGAAAATAATTTATCTTTAGAAGATTGCTCTGAAGGAAAATCTCAAAAAATATCTGAAACATCATCTCCATTTAAGACATAAAAAATGGTATCAGAGCCAAACAAAATAGAGAACAATACATATGAATGTCCTAGCCATTATAATTGTCTATGTACACATACCTGGTCTTACGAATCTTTTTTTAGTTCTTATAAGCAACAAATAAAGGGCGAAAAAGAATTAAAAAGATGTTTACTTATAGAAGAACCTAAAGCAAGTATAGAAGAAGATATTGATGTTGAATAAAAATTACATCGAACAAGAATTTAATAGAATCTGTGAAGTACTCCAAATAAACATAAAAGATAAGCAGTTAGAAGTATTCAAAAAAGAACAAATTTTTCATATAAGATCTTCTTTAGGAAATTCAAACGAATGGATTATAATAAGCTATATGATTTTAAAACAACAAGTTAAATTAGGACGTTATTCAAAAAATATATCTAATGAATTGGTCATAAACAATAGGATCGTCCAATAAATCTACAGCAAACGATGTCAGTATTGATCTTTCAGTTGTCGGCACTGAACCAAACGGTTAGGGAGAGTACTTGGAGGTAATGGGAACTCTGAAAGGAAGCCTACCAAAGGGGAGTCGATGTTGAAATTTAAAAAATGTAACTCATTTTTTCCATTTAACCCTATATATAAGGTATATAGAGAATTTAAAATGACTCAAATTTATACCTCGGAGTTTAAAAATTCACATCAAATCGGCATGAAAATCAAGAAAGCGCAATGATAAAAATTTTTTGAAAATTAGCAAAAATTAAATTATGCATAACAAAAAATACTTTATAGATGAGTCTTTGGTCGCCTCGGCCTGCACCAAACCCCAACTCACAAGACTCAAATACAACACACTCCTTGCAAACTTAAATCTTTCTACACCCTCTTCTTTCACTTTGACTTGGGAGATTAAGTTGGTCGCCCAAACTTCTGTCAGCTCAATTTGGAGAGTAGCCACCTCAACCTGGAGGGAAACTATATTAGCTTAGAGGATCTCAATTTGAGCTTTCTCTACAGTGGCCCCACCTACTAAGTGTTAGAGGTTAGGATCAGTATATGGAACTTCAAGTTAAGCACAGAAGAGTTTTGAGTTTCTAAAGATGAGGGTTTCTTTTNGAAAGTCCTATAGCTAGACCTAGGCTACTAAAGAAATTTCTAGACCTCAACCAAAAGTGAGGTCAACATGTACTCACCACCATTATCAGACCTCAGACATTTCAGCTTTAAGCATATCTCTCTCAACCATAGCCTTCCAAGTCCTGAACACACTGAATACATCAAATTTATACTTCAAGAAATAACTCATACCTTTCTGTTATGATCATCAATAAATGTGACGTAGTAACGAGAGCCTCTAAGAGATGTCACTGGAGAAGGACCCCACACATCTGTGTGTACAATATTCAGCTTTCCTGCCTTTGGTGTTCTGCCACTTTTCAAGAAACAAACTTTTCTTTGTTTCCCCATAATGCAACTCTCGCACATGCTGAAATCAATTGACTTCAGTTCAGGTAGCTTGTCTTTGGACTGAAGTTCCTTCATACATCTCTGACTCATGTGACCAAGTCTGACCTTTTGCAAATTCCAGTAGCTTGTCTTTGGAATGTGTCTGACCTTTTGCAAATTTCACTTGTTCTTATTTGGAAGTGCAACGTTAATATCTCACATTCCTACCACATTCAGAGCTTCTTCATTTGCCAGATATACTTTCCCAAAATCACCTACAACATAGTTCCGCATCAATTCCCGATGGAAAGTTGTATGAAAAGAAGCTCCTGAATCTAATATTCAGTCATCAACAGAACTATGAGCTGTCAGCAGTAGTGCATCATGTGATTCTTCAGTTACCACATTTGCACCGTCGTTCTCTTTTTTCATAGAATTCCTGCAGTTCCTCTTTATGTGGACAGTTTTGGCACAATTCCAGCAAGTTACTTTATTATCAGACCTTGACTTACTCCTGCTTCTGTTCTTTGATTTTGATCTTCCTCTGTTTGAGTTTTTGTTGTGTGATCTCCCTATGGAATCAACATTTAATGTTGAACTCGAACCTGAGATCTCGCCAGAATCTTTCCTGCGCACCTCCTCAGACAAAATCAAATCACGAATATCTTCAAATTTTAATTTAAATTTACCTGCAGAATTACTGACACTCATCCTCATAGCTTCACATCTATTTGACAATGAAGCCAATAAGGTCAGTACACGTATTGGATCATCAAATTCAATTTCCATAGATGATAACTGATTTGTGATTGTATTAAAATCATTCATGTGTTGTACAACAAACGTCTTTTTCGCCATCTTCAAATTGAATGACTTCTTCATCAGATATACCTTGTTATTCGTCGATGGCTTTTCATACATACCTGACAGGGCTGCCATAAGATCTGCAGTCGTCCTCTCTTTGACGACGTTGTGCTCAACGGACCTCGATAGAGTCAATCGAATAACCCTCAGAACCTGTCGATCCAACAGATTTCATTCAGCTTCATCCATTTTTTCATTTCTCTTCCCAAATAACGAAAGATGAAGTTTCTTCCCATAGAGATAGTTCTCTATCTGCATCCTCCAATAACCAAAATCTATGTTAACGAACTTCTCGATCCCTGAAACTTTCGCTTCATCCACAGCCATTGACATTGATACCAGTTGTTGTGGTATATATGAAATTTAAAATGATCGACGACAAAGTGAAAGAATAGAACGAGAAAAATCACACCAGAAAAGAACACACAGATTTGCGTGGTTCGGCAAATTGTCTACATCCACGGATTTGCAAAGGATTTTACTAATTGAGAAATTTACACCAGTTGATCGTCTCCAATTACAAGAGCGAACTCTTCCTTTCACTTCTTCACTTTTTTCTCTCTACACCAAGATACACCTAAGAAGAAGAAATACGTACAAGAGAAAATTTGTTTCTCTTCTTGCGCAAGCCACCAAGAAAAAATTAAGAACACCTTCTTCTTTCTTCCAAGCACGCAAAATCAACTAAGAAAAAGTATCTTGCGAAAACACATTTTTTGTCTTCTGCTTCTCATAAGCCTCAACAAGAATTCAAGCAATCCAAGCAAGAAGTCTCCTTTACTGCTT
>JXCR01133811.1:22830-39356 GCA_002079205.1 Phalaenopsis hybrid cultivar | reverse complement strand
GGGGGGGGGGGGGGGGGGGGGGGGGGGGGGGGGGGGGTTGTTTTTTTAACCGTATACACTCCTAACAAGTTTTATATCTGTTGATCGCTATGGTTACAGTTGCAACAAATCAACTGACGAGGAATCTAGCTTTGGAATGAGCGAAAGACAGGGGGGGGTTGTTTTTTTTAACCGTCTACACTCCTAACAAGTTTTATATTTGTTGATCGCCATGGTTACAGCTGCAACAAATCAACTAACGAGGAATCTAGCTTTGGAATGGGCGAAAGACAAGATACGTGTAAACTGCGNCGCCATGGTTACAGCTGCAACAAATCAACTAACGAGGAATCTAGCTTTGGAATGGGCGAAAGACAAGATACGCGTAAACTGCGTTGCCCCAGGACCCATAAAAAGTGCAATGCTACAGTCTGTGAGTTTTCAAACTGATTAAGCAACGCCATTAATTCATACTTGGTTTAGAGTTGTGCTTGAAATATGGTGGGATTATTACAGTTCCTTCGAGCAGAAGGAGGTCCTGAAACAGAGGGGTTTGGAGGCCCGATGGAGCGTGCCGGGGAGGCAGACGAAGTAGCGCCGCTTGCGGCTTTCTTGTGCATGCCAGTCGCCTCCTACATTACTGGCCAAGTTATTTGCACTGATGGAGGAATCGCCATGTCCTGATCACATTTGTTCATTTAAGTCTGAAAGATTATTTATGCATGTTGTTGTTGTTGTCTGCATGATTTTAAATAAAGTTGTTGGATGTGTTTTGAGAAATCTGCTTTGCAACATGTAACATAAATAAAGCAGTGCTAGACAGTAATTTAAAGCATGTTCTTTTTTATCATTATTATTACTATTATTATTATTTATTGATGGAATATGATAGTGAGGAAAAAATATTATGTTAAGGCTCTATGATTTCTTTCATGGCAATGAATATGGTGTTCGGCTCAATTTGAAATGCATTTGTTCATTTCAAGTAATTTATAAGTAATACAAAGATTAACATTTAGAGACTACAAAAATGCATGTTTGTCAAATTATAAGTAAATTATATTTATCACACGATTAACTCTATGAATTTGTGAGAATATAACGTACGCATACGCACGGACAGCCAATTATGATGCAATATTCTATGGATTACACCCTAGTCTGTACAATAATGCTAGAAGCTAATCGTCATATGGAACGAAACCAATTAAGGTATCAGTGACAGAAAAATTATTCCGTGCGGTGATGCATGCGGTGTTGGATCTCCACTGCAGATCACCGCTTCGTTGGGCCCTACTTTTAATTTTTTTTTTAAATCTCATCGATGCGGTGATCGATGGTAGAGATCGAACACCGCATACATCTCTGCATGACGAAATAATTTTTCTAGTGACAGGGTCTTCATCAAATTTACTGAATTTTTTTTTATTGTATGTCATACGTACTGCTAGCGGAAGATATCTCAGAAAAAAATAAAAAACTCTTTAATATTGCATCAACCATTTTAAGTACAAAGACATACAATTGATTACGTTCCTTCAAATTACGATATTCCAACACGCATTAAGTAACAAAAAGTGTTTTCCATGTGCGAAATATGGCAATATTTGAGAAGGCGAAGCCCATTTATTTATTGCACTGCTGCTGTTAAAACTAAAAGCCCAAATGGCATTATTAAATTAAATGTGAAGTTATTTAATTGAATATTAACGAATCACAAACACATACAAGCTGTTTAATACGAAGAAATAGAATTTCTTAAAAGCTTAATACTAAAAAATACATATTGAAAAAATATAAAATTGACAAAATCATCTTCCCACATGACCACACCACACCAGTAACTCATCGTTCCAACAAGTGATTTCATCAGAAGCAACAACATTGTGCCAAGTGAATCGTCAAGCTCATCACTTCCACAATTTTTTTTAAACATATTTTATAATTAAATTTAAAAAAATATGTGAATCATATAATCTTAATATAATTTGATTTATGTTGAGATAAAAATAATAAAGTTTTATTGAATTTTTTTAAAGTTATACATATTTTTAAAATAAATTTAATGTTACATTCATCATAATAAAAATTTAATTTGAAAATCTTGCAACAATTTTTTTCTATTAAACGAGCCACCTAACTTGTTAAAATCAACATATTTTTCGTTAATGTGGAGACAACTTAATTTTTTACGTAGAAAGCGCTTGAAAGTGGGAAAAACCACACGACCTAGCCCAGTTGAAATAAGTTATTATGAATGATGAGTAAGTACACAGATCCACTATTTTTTTGAATTTGGAAAGATGGAATTACAAGGTTGTATACTCATAATTTGAATGCAGTTTTTGGCAGTAGTCTATCGTGAGTATTGTAGATGGTTGTTTCAGGAGCGTTAATTGACTAGAGAAGTCATAGTAGACAATTGTCGAAGCTGTGGACCACATAAGTTGTATTTGGTCACATATACCATAGTGGTGAGTAGTAGTAACGTCCATAGACCGTGTGGCCGGAGTCGGCTGCCGCATGAGTTGTGGACAACGTAGACCTTAGTTGGTCAAATAAGTCGTAGTGACGAGTAATAATGACATTCGTAGGAAATGAGGGCCAGAGTCAGGAGTTGCTCGTGCGTATGCAGGATACCTCATCACACCATCTTCGAGATGCATTGTTACATTGTCTTTGAGGTGACATTCTGTTATTTGAGACGATGCATCGCTTTGTATGTTGTTTCACGACTCTGCAATGTCAGTTGTCGCTTCGCACGGTGCTTCGTCGCAGGGAGTGGGCGGTGGTCGATGGTGATCGATGGCGACCGACGATGTGGTGGTCGGCAACGGGAGGCAACTGGTGGTCGGCGACAAAGTGGCGCCGGATTTTAACTCTTCTCCAAACTTCAAGCTGCCTTCCTCAAACTTCAAGCTCTCTCTTTAAGCCTCCAGTTCCCCTTTGTCATGAATGGGGTGGAACTCCATTTATAGAATTTCTCGTGCAATTAATGCAGGAATATTAACCACTTTGATCGGATGATTCGAAGAGATTACCTTGATTGAACGACATTTGATGGACATTAGAGAGCCTTGACAATATTAGAATTGAGCAATCTTTGGTTCGTTGGATTTACCTTGTTGAGACGCTCAAATTTACTATAAACTCATCGGGACTAGACTTCTGTTTGACCTTTAAGATGTGTCCGAAAAACTTTCGAAAGCAATTTAATGGCTTGATCTGAGCTTGATTTGACTCAGATTTTGACATCATTAGGTCTGTATTGTTGAGCCTGTCAGTTTAAGTGTAAGTTAACTGAAAACAAAGCTCAAGTTGACTCTTAGGCTCTATTTGGGACCGCAATATAAGAGCATCGTGGTCTGCTCCCGCGAATTTCTGTCGTTTGGCAGGGCGTCCCGCTCACCGTGGGACGCGGTTCTAGTAAAAGCCAGCCGCGGGATGGATCCTGTGGCACAACTTTCTTGAAAGGCTTTTTACGCATTAACCCTCATTGAGCCTCCCCCCTCTCCTTCGTCTTCTCCTCCCATTAGTTCGGCTTGTTACACGAAGGCAAGAGCTGCGATCTTCCCCCTCCCTCCTTCGTCTTCTCTTGTGTTGTTTGGTTTGTCTTCCTCCTCCTCTCCATTGTCTCCAAGCTCTGGTCACGGTTCATCTTCCTCGTTCGCCAGAAACAGCTCCCTCACAGTTGTTTTCACGTAGCTGCAACAAACAGACAACTAGTTTCCCCGCAGCAGCTTCCCCACAGCTGTTTCCTGGTGCAGCTAAGCTGCAGCTTAAAAGCTGAAAAATTACACCTGCGCTAAATAAACATTTAGTTTAAGTGTAAGTTTGTCGAAAATATTGCATCAAAACTTGCATCATATCTCGAAATTTGTGTTGCATGTTAAAAACTTGTTGATGGCCTATCAAGACCTATATGTTCTTTTTTCTTATGTTCTTATGATCGAGTCTCTCCGGTGTCATCAGACTTGGCCATGATAAGGTTCTGGCTATTATTCGTTTCACTTTATTTTCTTAACTTTATTGTTTGGCCTGACATTTGAATCTTGTTTTGGCTTCTGCTCGACACTGCTGATGACTCAATTCTCAACTTATTGTACTCTTCTATAAATTTAGGTGACATGCCATTTGATTATTTCTGCATTATAATATATCATTTTAATTATAAAAACAGCTAAATTGAAGAGTAATTCAGGATTAATACATATAGAAAAGCTTTGATTCTTACATTTATTACATCCAAAATTTTTTCACATCACATAAAAAATATCATCATTTTAACTTTTAAAAATAAAATATATATTTTTTTTCATTGAGGTGTCAGGTATATAAATAAATAATAATTTAGTGGTATGTAACTAAATCTTGCTATTAATTTTTAAGCATGCCCTCATAAAATTAAAGCCATTATCTTTTTGTTTCCTTTTGGAATCAGGCTTAAATATTTTATTCTTTTCTTTCACTTTCACACAACGTCGGTCGATAGAAGCGTATAAGAAAAAAATAAAAATAAAAATAAAATAATTTTGAATATAAAAAATTAACGATGCTTATCATCATCAATTATTTACAATACAACAAAAAACAAAAATATACAAATGAGCGGAACATGAATAAAATTTTGTTCGTTCGTGTTCGGTTTGCTTTGGCTCGAAATAATTATAAATATATAATGAATATTATTTTTAAATAATTTAATTAACTACCAAGTTAGAAATATTCATAATCAATTATTACTTATTAAAAATATAATGAAAATATATTAAATTCTAATTAAATTAATATTTTAATATAAATAATAAGATTTAAATCTCGTCCTGCCTGTAACATTCTACGAGTATGTGATTAAGGTTAGCTTATTGTTTGTGAACAGCTCATGTTTGCATCTATAATCAAAGGAGTCAAACATGAACAATTTTTTTTAGCGTGATATATAAACGAGTCAAACACGAATAATGATATTTTTTAACAAGCAAAGTATTCACTCGCTCAAGCTTGGCTCGTTTACACTCCGGAGAACTACATGCATAACAAGGGTTATTGAAACCGCTTTTTGTTCGTGAACAACTCGTATTCAGCTGGCTAAGTAAACGAGCAAAACACAAATAAATTTTTGTGTTAGAAATATAAACAAATCATTTACAAACAGTAATAATTTTTTAACGAATCGAACACGAGCTAAGCCCAAACTCACTCATGTTCCGCTCGTTTACACCCCTACTTGTAATTTATGTTTAAAAAGCTCGTGGGCAAGAAAATAATAGGGTTCCACAAAAAATAAATTATAAAAAATAGCAAAAGTAATGTTTAGTGATCATATCATTTTGAATCCAATTTATAAATCGAATCATTTATAATAGTAAAAAATTAGCATGAAAAAATCAAATCATAATACAAAATTAGTAATTAAATTTAAAAATCAAAATCAAAATCAAATTCAAGCCACTCTCAAACTGTAATAAGCAAATAAATAAAACAATCAGCTGAACGGACTAATCACGGCAACAACGGTCCGGTTGGCCCACCATCCTCGGGTTGTCTGCCAGCTATAGACCGAACATAGATTAATTGCCACGTGGCGCCATCATAGACAAAATTTCTGGAGAATTTCTATGTTCCTCGACGCTGAGTAGATTTTTTAAGAATCATAGAGCCGTGAAGCAAAAGACTTACACGTGTCAAGGCTACATAGCTTCTATAACCAGCTTAGCGGTAAGGTAAGCACACCGTCGCTTTCTGGTACAATAACTATATTATAATTTATTTATTTTTTAATTTATTTAAAAACTAATATTTAAGCACTCAAATTAATTTCAATTGACAACTGCCATGATTTTTATATCAATATTGATGTAATTGAGCCATAAATATCATCATAAAAATATACTATTCGGCATAGCTCAAATATCAGTAGTCAAAAAAATATGTATAATAAGTAGGGTATTTAATTTTTTTTTAGTTTTTTTTTCATTTTTAAAAAATGAGTGGCACTTTTCTGATGTATATATTTTTTAAAATAAAAAATATAAAATATGTTTGATTGTAAAAATATATTTTTTTATAAAACGGTTAGACTCACGTGCGTTCGAAGATTAAGCTATATCACCAATGGAGTATGCAACGTCTTCCTTGCTCTAAGAAACATAAAACATTACCCGTGGGCAGGCGGGCTGGCGGCTGCAGGCGGAGGCTAGCATTGAACAATGGTGATTGGCGACTGGCTGACCAATGCCAACATCGGACTGCGGTTGCCCGAAGACGGGCTAGGCTAAAGGTTGTTTCGGGTCTTTAAAAACAGTCAAAAATATGTTTTTTTCTTTTTTAGTATTTAAAAAACTGAATTGTTCTAAAAATAAAAAATCAAACAATATTTTCATGTTTGTTACCTATTTTTTGTTTTCAAGAACAAAAAAAAAAAAAAAAAAAAATCCCAAACAACCCCTAACTATTTATGTAACGGACCCCATTAAACCAAAGTATTAACATCAATAAGTCCTACTTAAGTGGGTTGCTCGTGGAAGACTCTAGACATTCACAACATTACATTTGAACTCGTCTTAATTTAAAATATTGATTTTAATGCTACATGTCTTGTCCTGAAAGCGTTCAATAAAAGACGACAAAATAAAACTACTTGTCATATAGTTCAATTTTCATCAATGTCTATAAGACCCGGCCTCAACTATACACACAAATATGCAAGTGCTCGTGTTTTATCTTTTGTCATTCTAAAGCTTTTAGCAACTATTTTGCCTCATTACCTCTCAATACAAGATGTTATAACATTTAAAGCTTCCGATCACTCTGGAATAATTAATCATTCTATAATACCATTCAAGTTGGGATTTCACAGTATAGTGTGTCATAGAGGCATGTGAAAAAAGATAAAAGGGCGGTGAATGTTATTCTCCCAAAACCTCTATACTCTCTTTGACCCTCACCAACATAATCTGATTTCTTATACTTAATTTTATTTCCAACTCTAAGTTCAATTTTAGCTTTAAAAGACTTGGAAATATCAATAAAGTGCAACAATACATGTGGCAAATATTGGTAATCAAGCCCCGACTAATCATCTACATACAAGATGAAGTATTATTTTCCAATCCCAAAGACAATAGGCAATGGACTATATATTTTAGTATTCATAAATTTAAGACGATTGTAGTATTCATAACACCTAGTTTTTTTTTTTTTTTTTTTTTTTTNGTTTTTTTTTTTTTTTTTTTTTTTTTTCGCATTGATTCACTTACTCAAAAACTCAAAAATCTATTAAATTTAAGCTTTCAAAAATGTCATCAGACATAACTATGAGAATCCTCCATTTGGAGATGTATATGTGTCGTGTACTCTGACTTGTTGGTTAACATCCTCGATATAAGGCCCCACAGTAGGGGACTCGAATCCTCTCTAGCATAGCTGGGCTTAAAGAGGTGGTACTCGAATTAGGCACATTAAAGGCGTTTTGAGACTCGTATAATAGTCTCTTATCATTTCTTACATACATACATACATACATATACATATACATATACATACATACATATACATATACATATACATACATACATATACATACATATACATACATATACATACATATACATATACATACATATAGATACATATACATATAGATACATATACATACATATACATATAGATACATATATATATATATATATATGGGGAATTATGGTTGATAGGGAGTAGACTTGAAAAGTATGTGAATCAGTTGCTTGCACCTTCTTTTTCTCATTAATAAGACCAGCCTCTCGACACGTGTCCATGTCGCCCTTCTAATAAAGCCTNTATATATATATATATGTATATATATATATTTATATATATATATATATATGTATATATATAGATATGTATATATATATATATGGGGAATTATGGTTGATAGGGAGTAGACTTGAAAAGTATCTGAATCAGTTGCTTGCACCTTCTTTTTCCCATTAATAAGACCAGCCTCTTCTAAGCCTCTCGACACGTGTCCATGGCGCCCTTCAATAAAGCCTTAATTAATATAGGCCATATTGGCGACTAATACGAGTTCACCACGTACAGGTGAGAAGTTCAACCGTTATGCTGTTGACCCACGACCCAATCGCACCACACCATCCACACATAAATCGAAACGTGGAAGCTAAAATTCACCAATAAATAATTCAGCTGACAACCTCCGCGTTACACGTCTGACAAGTGACGAGACATTTCTAAGATTCCGTATATAATTCATTATTTCGCTTATTAATGTCTACTTTTATATAGTATGATTGCAGAAAAAAAATGTATGTTTTCAATTAAATGTGATATAAGATCTATACTATTATTTGTTGAAAATAAAATATAAATTTTATAATGAATAATTTTCTTAGCATTTATCGATAAAAAATACAAATAACNAAAATTCACCAATAAATAATTCAGCTGACAACCTCCGCGTTACACGTCTGACAAGTGACGAGACATTTCTAAACTTNTTTATTGCACTGCTGCTGTTAAAACTAAAAGCCCAAATGGCATTATTAAATTAAATGTGAAGTTATTTAATTAAATATTAACGAATCACAAACACATACAAGCTGTTTAATACGAAGAAATTCTATAAAAAAGAATTTCTTAAAAGTTTAATATCAAAAAATACATATTGAAAAAATATAAAATTGACAAAATCATCTTCCCACATGACCATACCACACCATTAACTCATAGTTCTAACAAGCGACTTCATCAGAAGCAACAACATTGTGCCAAGTGAATCATCAAGCTCATCACTTCCACATTTTTTTTAAACATATTTTATAATTAAATTTAAAAAAATATGTGAATCATATAATCTTAATATAATTTGATTTATGTTGAGATAAAAATAATAAAGTTTTATTGAATTTTTTTTAAAGTTATACATATTTTTAAAATATATTTAATGTTATATTCATCATAATAAAAAATTAATTTGAAAATCTTGCAACAATTTTTTTTCTATTAAACGACACACCTAACTTGTATTACTTATGTCTAGTAATTAAAATCAACATATTTTTCGTTAATATGGAGACAACTCAATTTTTTACGTAGAAAACGTTTGAAAGTGTGAAAAACCACACGACTTAGCCCCGTTGAAATAAGCTACTATGAATGATGAGTAAGTACACAGATCCACTACTTTTTTGAATTTGGAAAGATGGAATTACAATGTTGTTTACTCATAATTTGAATGCAGTTTTTGGCAGTAGTCCATCGTGAGTATTGTAGATGGTTGCTTCAGGAGCGTTGCTTGACCAGAGAAGTCATAGTAGACAATTGTCGAAGGTGTGCACCACATAGGTTGTATTTGGTCACATATACCATAATGGTGAGTAGTAGTAACGTCCATAGACCGTGTGGCCGGAGTCGGCTGTCGCACGAGTTGTTAACAACGTAGACCTTAGTTGGTCAAATAAGTCGTAGTGACGAGTAGTAATGACATTCGTAGGAAATGGGGGCCAGAGTCAGGAGTTGCTCGTGCGTATGCAGGATACCTCATCACGTCATCTTCGAGATGCATTGTTACATTGTCTTTGAGGTGACATTCTGGTATTCGGGGCGATGCATCGCTTTGTATGTTGTTTCGCGACTCTGCAATGTCAGTTGTCGCTTCGCACGGTGCTTCGTCGCAGGGAGTGGGCGGTGGTCGATGGTGATCGATGGCAACCGACGAGGTGGTGGTCGGCAACGGGAGGCGACTGGTGGTCGGCGACAAAGTGGCACTGGATTTTAACTCTTCTCCAAACTTCAAGCTCCCTTCCTCAAGCTTCAAGCTCTCTCTTTAAGCCTCCAGTTCCCCTTTGTCATGAATGGGGTGGAACTCCATTTATAAAGTTTCTCGTGCAATTAATGCAAGAATATTAACCACTTTGATCGGATGATTCGAAGAGATTACCTTGATTGGACGACATTTGATGGACATTTGAGAGCCTTGACAATATTAGAATTGAGCAATCTTAGGTTCGTTGGATTTACCTTGTTGAGACGCTCGAATTTACTATAAACTCATCGAGATTAGACATCTGTTTGACTTTTAAGATGTGTCTGAAAAACTTTCAAAAGTGATTTAATGGTTTGATCTGAGCTTGATTTGACTCAGATTTTGACATCATTAAGTCTGTATTGTTGAGTTTGTCAGTTTAAGTGTAAGTTTGTTGAAAACAAAGCTCAAGTTGACTCTTAGGCTCTATTTGGGACCACGATATAAGAGCATCGTGGCCTGCTCCCACGAATTTCTGTCGTTCGGTGGGGCGTCCCGCTCGTTGTGGGATGCAGTTCTGGTAAAAAGCCAGCCGCGGGATGGATCGTGGGGCACAACTTTCTCGATCCGCTTTTTACGCATTAACCCTCATTGAGCCTCCCCCCTCTCCTTCGTCTTCTCCTCATTAGTTTGGCTTGTTACACGAAGGCAAGCCCTACGATCTTCCCCCTCCCTCCTTCGTCTTCTCTTGCGTTGTTTGGCTTGTCTTCCTCCTCCTCGCCATTGTCTCCAAGCTCTGGTCATGGTTCGTCTTCCTCCTTCGCCATCGCCCTCTTCTTTTCATTCGTCTTCCTAATCTTTTCTTCGCCGAGAAATGCAGTTTAATTGGTCACGGTTTGTCTCTTCTTTTTATTTGATTTTTGCAATTTATAGTCAGGCCACGCATTTCTGCGTTAGGCAACTATATCCTATGCGCACCAGGTTCACCTCGCAAGCAGAACATGACTTTAATACGTTCAGCTTCCTCTACAAATTCAGTGCATAGACGTCGGCATGCTTTGAGGTTAGAAGTATACTAAAAGAATGGAAGGAGAGTCTTTAAGCTTCTAAAAGTGTTTATAACAAATCAGAACTTTTAAGGGTTAAAGTCGAAGGGCTAAAAAGATTATCCAAGAATTTGTGCATTTTACCTACCAAATATTTGAATTTGGCTTTATAAGATATTTCTTTTTCCTATTTGATTTCATTCATTTATATGCGGTGGAAATTTAGCAAAGAAATTTCTGAAATATCAAAATGATGACAGTTAGAGTTCTATTTTAAACATTTTAAATAAATAGGGGCAGAATGATCAACCTTTTAAAAACAGCTCCCTCACAGTTGTTTTCACGTAGTTGTAACAAACAGACAACCAGTTTTCCCGTAACAGTTTCCTCACAGCTGCTTCCTAGGACAGCTAAGCTGCAGCTGAAAAGCTAAAAAACTACACCTGCGCCAAACAAACACTTAGTTTAAGTGTAAGTTTGTCGAAAACAGAGCTTTGGTTGACTCTTAATTGCAGCTTAACTTTTTTTTTCCTTGAAAATATTGCCTCAAAATTCGCATCATATCTCGAAATTCGTGTTGCATGTTAAAAACTTGTTGATGGCCTATCAAGACCTATATGTTCTTTTTTCTTATTGTCTTACGATCGAGTCTCTTCGGTGTCATCAGACTTGGCCATGATAAGGTTCTGGCTATTATTCGTTTCACTTTATTTTCTTAACTTTATTGTTTGGCCTGACATTTGAATCTTGTTTTGGCTTTTGATCGACACTGCTGATGACTCAATTCTCAACTTATTGTACTCTTCTATAAATTTAGGTGACATGCCATTTGATTATTTCTGCATTATAATATATCATTTTAATTATAAAAACAGCTAAATTGAACAGTAATTCAGGATTAATACATATAGAAAAGCTTTGATTCTTACATTTATTACATCCAAAAGTTTTTCACATCACATGAAAAATATCATCATTTTAATTTTTAAAAATAAAATATATANTTAGGTGACATGCCATTTGATTATTTCTGCATTATAATATATCATTTTAATTATAAAAACAGCTAAATTGAAGAGTAATTCAGGATTAATACATATAGAAAAGCTTTGATTCTTACATTTATTACATCCAAAATTTTTTCACATCACATAAAAAATATCATCATTTTAACTTTTAAAAATAAAATATATATTTTTTTTCATTGAGGTGTCAGGTATATAAATAAATAATAATTTAGTGGTATGTAACTAAATCTTGCTATTAATTTTTAAGCATGTCCTCATAAAATTAAAGCCATTATCTTTTTGTTTCCTTTTGGAATCAGGCTTAAATATTTTATTCTTTTCTTTCACTTTCACACAACGTCGGTCGATAGAAGCGTATAAGAAAAAAATAAAAATAAAAATAAAATAATTTTGAATATAAAAAATTAACGATGCTTATCATCATCAATTATTTACAATACAACAAAAAACAAAAATATACAAATGAGCGGAACATGAATAAAATTTTGTTCGTTCGTGTTCGGTTTGCTTTGGCTCGAAATAATTATAAATATATAATGAATATTATTTTTAAATAATTTAATTAACTACCAAGTTAGAAATATTCATAATCAATTATTACTTATTAAAAATATAATGAAAATATATTAAATTCTAATTAAATTAATATTTTAATATAAATAATAAGATTTAAATCTCGTCCTGCCTGTAACATTCTACGAGTATGTGATTAAGGTTAGCTTATTGTTTGTGAACAGCTCATGTTTGCATCTATAATCAAAGGAGTCAAACATGAACAATTTTTTTTAGCGTGATATATAAACGAGTCAAACACGAATAATGATATTTTTTAACAAGCAAAGTATTCACTCGCTCAAGCTTGGCTCGTTTACACTCCGGAGAACTACATGCATAACAAGGGTTATTGAAACCGCTTTTTGTTCGTGAACAACTCGTATTCAGCTGGCTAAGTAAACGAGCAAAACACAAATAAATTTTTGTGTTAGAAATATAAACAAATCATTTACAAACAGTAATAATTTTTTAACGAATCGAACACGAGCTAAGCCCAAACTCACTCATGTTCCGCTCGTTTACACCCCTACTTGTAATTTATGTTTAAAAAGCTCGTGGGCAAGAAAATAATAGGGTTCCACAAAAAATAAATTATAAAAAATAGCAAAAGTAATGTTTAGTGATCATATCATTTTGAATCCAATTTATAAATCGAATCATTTATAATAGTAAAAAATTAGCATGAAAAAATCAAATCATAATACAAAATTAGTAATTAAATTTAAAAATCAAAATCAAAATCAAATTCAAGCCACTCTCAAACTGTAATAAGCAAATAAATAAAACAATCAGCTGAACGGACTAATCACGGCAACAACGGTCCGGTTGGCCCACCATCCTCGGGTTGTCTGCCAGCTATAGACCGAACATAGATTAATTGCCACGTGGCGCCATCATAGACAAAATTTCTGGAGAATTTCTATGTTCCTCGACGCTGAGTAGATTTTTTAAGAATCATAGAGCCGTGAAGCAAAAGACTTACACGTGTCAAGGCTACATAGCTTCTATAACCAGCTTAGCGGTAAGGTAAGCACACCGTCGCTTTCTGGTACAATAACNAAGCATGTCCTCATAAAATTAAAGCCATTATCTTTTTGTTTCCTTTTGGAATCAGGCTTAAATATTTTATTCATTTCTTTCACTTTCGCATAACGTCGGTCGATAGAAGCGTATAAGGAAAAAATAAAAATAAAAATAAAATAATTTTGAATATAAAAAGTTAACGATGCTTATCATGATCAATTATTTACAATACAACAAAAAAACAGAAATTACATCGAAGTCTCTTGTGATTAGGGCTGTCAAAATGATTCGTTGTCCGTGAAAAGCTCTTATTCAGCTTGTTAAGTAACCTACGTTCAATTCATTGGACATTCAAACTAGTCGAATAAGAACAATTTTTTGGTGCTTGATATACAAATGAGCCGAACATAAATAAAATTTTGTTCGTTCGTGTTCGGTTTGCTTTGGCTCGAAATAATTATAAATATATAATGAATATTATTTTTAAATAATTTAATTAACTACAAAGTTACAAAGATTTATAATCAATTATTACTTATTAAAAATATAATGAAAACATATTAAATTCTACTTAAATTAATATTTTAATATAAATAATAAGATTTAAATCTCGCCCTGCCTGTAACATTCTACGAGTATGTGATTAAGGTTAGCTTATTGTTTGTGAACTGCTCATGTTTGCATCTATAATCAAAGGAGTCAAACATGAACAATTTTTTTTAGCGTGATATATAAACGAGTCAAACACGAATAATGATATTTTTTAACAATCAAAGTATTCACTCGCTCAAGCTTGGCTCGTTTACACTCCAGAGAACTACATGCATAACAAGGGTTATTGAAACCACTTTTTGTTCGTGAACAACTCGTATTCAGCTGGCTAAGTAAACGAGCAAAACACAAATAATTTTTTGTGTTAGAAATATAAACGAATCATTTACAAACAATGATAACTTTTAACGAATTGAACACGAGCTAAGCCCGAACTCGCTCATGCTCCGCTCGTTTACACCCCTACTTGTGATTCATGTTTAAAAAGCTCGTGGGCAAAAAAAATAATAGGGTTCCACCAAAAAGAAATTATAAAAAATAGCAAAATTAATGTTTAGTTNAAACTAAATTTCAAACGAACCAAACACGAACACAAGCTCTGTTCGTTCGTGTTCGATTCGTTTACACCCTTACTCCTAAGAACTACATGCATAGCAAGGGTTATTGAAACAACTTTTTATTCGTGAACAACTTGTATTCAACTGGCTAAGTAATCGAGCAAAACACGAATAAATTTTTGTGTTAGAAATATAAATAAATCATTTACAAACAGAGTTAATTTTTAACGAACGGAACACGAGCTAAGCCCGAACTCACTCATGCTCCGCTCATTTACACCCCTACTTGTGATTTATGTTTAAAAAACTCGTGGGCAAAAAATCAATAGATTTCGAAAAAAAAAATTATAAAAAATAGCAAAAGTAATGATTAGTGAATCATATCATTTTGAATCAAATTTATAAATCAAATCATTTATAAAAGTAAAAATTTAGCATGGAAAAAATCAAATCATAATACAAAATTAATAATTAAATTTAAAATTCAAAATCAAAATAAAAATCAAATTCAAGCCACTCTCAAACTCTAATAAGCAAATAAATAAAAGNCCAATTTATAAATCGAATCATTTATAATAGTAAAAAATTAGCATGAAAAAATCAAATCATAATACAAAATTAATAATTAAATTTAAAATTAAAAATCAAAATCAAATTCAAGCCACTCTCAAACTCTAATAAGCAAATAAATAAAACAATCAGCTGAACGGACTAATCACGGCAACAACGGTTCGGTTGGCCCACCTTCCTCGGGTTGTTTGCCAGCTATAGACCGAACATAAAANCTAATCACGGCAACAACGGTTCGGTTGGCCCACCTTCCTCGGGTTGTTTGCCAGCTATAGACCGAACATAAATTAATTGCCACGTGGCGCCATCATAGACAAAATTTTCTGGAGAATTTCGATGTTCCTCGACGTTGAGTAGATTTTTTAAGAATCATAGAGCCGTGAAGCAAAAGACTTACACGTGTCAAAGCTACAAAGCTTCTATAACCAGCTTAGCGGTAAGGTAAGCACACCGTCGCTTTCTGGTACAATAATTATATTATAATTTATTTATTTTTTAATTTATTTAAAAACTAATATTTAAGCACTCAAATTAATTTCAATTGACAACTGCCATGATTTTTATATCAATATTGATGTAATTGAGCCATAAATATCATCATAAAAATATACTATTCGGCATAGCTCAAATATCAGTAGTCAAAAAAATATGTATAATAAGTAGGGTATTTAATTTTTTTTTAGTTTTTTTTTCATTTTTAAAAAATGAGTGGCACTTTTCTGATGTATATATTTTTTAAAATAAAAAATATAAAATATGTTTGATTGTAAAAATATATTTTTTTATAAAACGGTTAGACTCACGTGCGTTCGAAGATTAAGCTATATCACCAATGGAGTATGCAACGTCTTCCTTGCTCTAAGAAACATAAAACATTACCCGTGGGCAGGCGGGCTGGCGGCTGCAGGCGGAGGCTAGCATTGAACAATGGTGATTGGCGACTGGCTGACCAATGCCAACATCGGACTGCGGTTGCCCGAAGACGGGCTAGGCTAAAGGTTGTTTCGGGTCTTTAAAAACAGTCAAAAATATGTTTTTTTCTTTTTTAGTATTTAAAAAACTNTGTATATAGATGTATATAGATGTATATAGATGTATATAGATGTATATAGATGTATATAGATGTATATAGATGTATATAGATGTATTTAGATGTATATAGATGTATATAGATGTATATAGATATGTGTATGTATATATATATATACATACATATATATATCTATATATATATATATATATACATATCTATATGTATATATATATATACATACATATCTATATGTATATATATATATACATACATATCTATATGTATATATATATACATACATATGTATATATATATACATATATATACATATGTATGTATATATATATACATATAGATATGTATGTATATATATATATACATATAGATATGTATGTATATATATATATACATATAGATATGTATATATATATATATATA